>SPJY01012380.1:1105114-1303749 GCA_005191435.1 Raddia distichophylla | reverse complement strand
TTAAATGCTTAGTTGCTTCGATGGGAAATATATTTACTTTATGATGGGAATTCATTCAAATTATTGGTAGAGAGAATCTACTCTTTATCTGTGATTTTGGTTAATTAACTCAACTAAAATCAACGTGGCGTGAGTAGACTCGAGGTGGTGGCTTGATGAAGTGGTTGTGTGGTTCGTGGAATGCCACCTCAGTCGACGTAAGGACCGAGCATAGTGGATGATCTAGCCAAGCATAACCGTACAACCATGGGTGTTAATAATGGTAATACCTTAGTTGTTACCTTAGGAAATCTTGATTTGGTTTGTCAAGGTGGTGTGGGTGTGGCTTGCTACCACCGTAGACCCATCTGGCACACGAGGGGACTCCTGGCTTGGTGACGAATCTGCCGTGGTGAATCCTTAGTGAGACATTCTCGAATCTAGACGTACTGAGGATAATGGCTTCGTCTCACTCTCGGGTGAGTCCCATGGGTAAAGTGTACCCACTCTGCAGAGTTAAAACTATCATGATAGCCGTGCTCACGGTCAAGAGCAAGCTTAGGCAGCTCTACGATGTTATCTCACCTTTTTAATAACTAACTTGCTGTAGAGGGTAGGGGCAGGGATTGTCGGACAGCGAATGTCAGGCAGCGAATGCCGAGCAGTGCATTGCAGGGAATGTATTGCCAGGGTTTCGTGTAGAGTTGACAGCGAATGTTATCTCGGTTTCGTGCTGAGAAAGCGATTTTATTAGTGTTGAGAAAACTTGAGTAAAGAAAAAGGATTTATTCTTTGAAACTAATGCTTTACAACTGATAGGTTTGTTAAAAGTGCTCTTTATGCAAATGAACCATCCCATGTTCCTTTGACACTCTGCATTCATACTTAAGGATGCTTGCTGAGAACATGTTTATTCAGATTTGTTAGCAGGTGACTACGATGGAGACGTATACGATGTAGGCGATCCAAACTACTAGAGGTGTAATCTCCGAGTCAGATGCCTGTGGCAATTTGACGGGACATCACCGACGCGGGTTTCAATGTTCTTCTGCCTGCTTTATACTCTGATATTGTAAGAAGTGGCAATAAGTCCACAACTCTATGTTTATTTCAATTTAATAAGGATGGTTTGACCATCTGTTTATACTGTGTGTACTAGCTATGATTCCTTGGGACTAGTACCGAAAACACAGAGGGGTCGGTTTTGTAAAGCCGGGTCCCGACAGAGTTGGTATCAGAGCCGTGCTGACCGCAGGACGCACTAGTCAGTTTGGAAAGCCTTAGATATCTATTTTTTTTTAAAAAAAAAAATATACTACAAACTTCTTTGCTTCTCTTTCTTTGTTTACCTCTCTCGGTCTAGTCTTCTCTCCTATCTAGAGTTTCTTGCTTTCATCTCATCCTTCTTATCCTCTCGCATTGCTTCTTGTTCTTGCCTTTTCATCTGTTTAAACAAAATCTTTGTTACACTACTTTTCAAATTCAAACCTACTTTGTACCCTACTCTCCATTAATTCTCTGACGTATGTGCAAGCAACAAAGTTGAACAAAAATCAATTGAAGAAACATCATGCACGTTGAGTTTCACCGAGCACCAAGGAAGAAGACTCAAAAGAGCATGTACCCAAGGAAATTCAAGTTTAGATTATTTAGGTTTCGGTTGTTTAGGTTTGTAATCTCGTTCTTAGTTCGTAATTTATTAAAAGTTTGGTTGGAATAGACTGTATCAACCTTTGGTTCTTTTCTGATACGGCTACTCATTATCTGTCCTAGTTACTATAACCATTATTTAGGTCAAATATTGTCTTTTATTATGCTCTGTTGCTTGTTCGTCGTTCACCCCAAAGAAGAGAGAAGGTCAGACGCCGACCATAGACAACGGCCATTGGTTTAAAGAAGAAAGAAGATCAGTGAAAAGAAGAAGGAGCAGTGCCACGACGATTTTAACCAGGAAAAAAAAAGTAGTATTTTTTTTAAAAATTTACCGTACTCTCAAACAGTATGATTTTTTTTTTCTTTTCTTTCATAGTTTTCTCGCACACAAAAGCATTAAAGGCATATTTACAAAAAGAAAAACATGTTGTTCTGTAAACAGTACGCTCTAAGCTAAAGCTATGTAAATGTGAATATATGCTTATTTTTTTAAAAAAAAATATATTGCTCGTGCTACGTGCTTTGCAAAAATTATTTACAGTTTTGCTATATTAGTTAAATATTTTATAACTTTGTTTAACTGGACTATTTATTTTCTTTGTTTGTTTGTATGCGTGTATATGAATGGAGTGTCTTCTACTATTTCTTTTTGTGTGTGAAATTTGGTCTCTTCGCCATCCAACACTAGTTGAATGAGCAGAACTTGTAGCTACACGAATATATAGTCTAGTCTCGTGTATGCAAAGTTCAGATATTTGGTCTTCTTGAATTTAACTTGCAAGTGTTAAAACCTATTTTATGTATCAGTCACACTATCCCCTTATCTTCCCGTATAGTTCCTCACCTTGTAGAAATATTCTTTCTTCTCCAATCTACTTTCTGTATGTGGTCATATGGAAGAAGAACCATTGGGTGTATGGTCAAGCTCACAGTGAAGGTGCAGGACATGGTCAGTTTCAACCGTTAACACAAAGAGTCCCAAGAGTCCCATCATACATGAATCTTCTCCAAAGAGCAACCACTACACTTCAGGACGAGAATGTTACCAACTCCACCAGATCAAGCGCTACGTCCACAATAAGAACCGCACCAACCTTTGGAAGAAAAGCAGTCAATCACGTCACCATGTGAACTAGAAGGTCCATGAAGAAGCCACTGCGAATTCATAGGTGTCTACCTCTAGCGTCTTAGTTTTTTTTTTTTACTTTCCTATTGTCTTCCGAATCTCGGGGACGAGATTCTTTTAAGGGGCAGAGGTTTGTGACATCCTCAAAATTTCGGATTTGAAATTAAAAAAAAAAAATCAAAATTACGAGTTCAAATTTTGTAAAAATCATTTCCTATTTATATCAGATTCGGAATTCAACTCTAGTTTGAGAAGAATATCATTGTTTCTCTAGAATTTCATTGTTTCTCTATAATTCCATTTTTCTCCAAGTCATGCCGCCTTTCTTGTCTGTTGTTTTCCGAGCCCTACCATAGCACTTCTTGTTGCAGTCGATCGAAGCCAACTGAGTTCATCCCCAAAATCCCAGCCCGAGCTCTATTCATCCATTTTCCCCCCCTAAAAACCACTCTAGCTAGTGTAGTTCTCATCACCATCATGTCACTATTGGAGTTTCGCCGACTTGGCGAGTCGCCGAGCAGAAGGCAGAGCCGACTTCTCCAAATCCCCGCTGATACATGCGCGCCGAAGTCGACGTCAGTGCTACAAAGACCGAGCCGTCGCCATTGCAATTATTTTAACCCAAAAAAAATTATTTTAAATTTAATCTTTGCTTTAAGTAAAGCATATTAATCCTTGATTTTTATTTAATCCTAATTTATATTTTCTTCGGTTGTTCAGTTGTGGCCAACCTGGCTGAACACCTCGTGCTCATTTTTATCCAATTATCTACATGCCTGCCGGACTTATCTCCAACCAAATAACTAATCCTAGTTAATCTAGATTGAGTTGATTGATTTTATCCCTAACGACCGACATTTGCCGTTGTAAATACCCTGTAATCCTCAACCAAATTCGTCTGATGCGAAGCCTGCCCCCAAAATCTATCTTATTGATGAGTCCCTGGAGGAGACGCCGCCGTCCACGCCGAAACACCCCCAAAAATCCATCTGCTAGTGCGGAGTTGCTACCCGAGTTCGTCGCTGCCGAGGACGCCATCGCCGGAGGCCGCCTCAGTAAGGTTCTAGCCGCTGCTGCAGTAGCCATCGCCGTCCTCCATCTTCCGCCGCAGCCTGCTGCTCTGTCTGGGTTGCTGCTCGCCGCTAGATGCTCCTGCCGCTGCTGCAGGGGCTGCACAGGTGCTGTTTGTGCGCTGCCTTGGATGCTGCTGCTCGCTGCGGGCGTTGCTGTTGCTCTGCTGCACAGCCGCTGCTTGCACGCCGCCGCATAGCCGTTGCTCGCTGCGCGTTGCCGCTTGCTGCGCCGTCGCCGCCAGGGACGCCAAGCCGACGGAGAAGCCAAGAGCTGGCCGTTGATTTCTTTTCTTTTTCACTCCTCTGTTCGCCCATGTGTGGCTGGGGATCGGGGCTAATTCATTTACTACGTAGCCTTGGGCATAGCAAAGCACTACGCTGTTCAAACTATCTATCCGTCCGTCCATTCGTCCAACCACCGAAACCAATTTTATAAGCATCTAATCTATTAACCATAGTTATTTCTTATATTTTTATTGGCTTTTATTTGCTGTGATTTATTTATTTGTGATTCGATTACGTGTAGACGACGCCGAGGATACCGGTGGAGAGCTTAACGCGGTGTATTCGGAAACTCAAGGTGCAAGCTAGTTACATGTTGAATCCTAGTTTTTATTTTGGTTTTTATTTACTGTTCCTAGATTTTAAACATGCATGCTTAAGTTTATATTATTTTACTTGAATAGATTATAGCTAATACCTGTGCCGTGTTAATTATCTATTAGCACGTTTTACCTCCCATTGCTGCCTAGTATTAACTACTCTTATATTACCGCCATCCTTGAATTTAGTTACGTTAAATGCTTAGTCGCTTCGATGGGATTTATATTCACTTTATGATGGGAATTCATTCAAATTATTGGTAGAGAGAATCTACTCTTTATCTATGATTTTGGTTAATTAACTCAACTAAAATCAACGTGGCGTGAGTAGACTCGAGGTGGTGGCTTGATCAAGTGGTTGTGTGGTTCGTGGAATGCCACCTCAGTCGACGTAAGGACCGAGCATAGTGGATGATCTAGCCAAGCATAACCGTACAACCATGGGTGTTAATAATGGTAATACCTTAGTTGTTACCTTAGGAAATCTTGATTTGGTTTGTCAAGGTGGTGTGGGTGTGGCTTGCTACCACCGTAGACCCATCTGGCACACGAGGGGACTCCTGGCTTGGTGACGAATCTGCCGTGGTGAATCCTTAGTGAGACATTCTCGAATCTAGACGTACTGAGGATAATGGCTTCGTCTCACTCTCGGGTGAGTCCCATGGGTAAAGTGTACCCACTCTGCAGAGTTAAAACTATCATGATAGCCGTGCTCACGGTCAAGAGCAAGCTTAGGCAGCTCTACGATGTTACCTCACCTTTTTAATAACTAACTTGCTGTAGAGGGTAGGGGCAGGGATTGTCGGACAGCGAATGTCAGGCAGCGAATGCCGAGCAGTGCATTGCAGGGAATGTATTGCCAGGGTTTCGTGTAGAGTTGACAGCGAATGTTATCTCGGTTTCGTGCTGAGAAAGCGATTTTATTAGTGTTGAGAAAACTTGAGTAAAGAAAAAGGATTTATTCTTTGAAACTAATGCTTTACAACTGATAGGTTTGTTAAAAGTGCTCTTTATGCAAATGAACCATCCCATGTTCCTTTGACACTCTGCATTCATACTTAAGGATGCTTGCTGAGAACATGTTTATTCAGATTTGTTAGCAGGTGACTACGATGGAGACGTATACGATGTAGGCGATCCAAACTACTAGAGGTGTAATCTCCGAGTCAGATGCCTGTGGCAATTTGACGGGACATCACCGACGCGGGTTTCAATGTTCTTCTGCCTGCTTTATACTCTGATATTGTAAGAAGTGGCAATAAGTCCACAACTCTATGTTTATTTCAATTTAATAAGGATGGTTTGACCATCTGTTTATACTGTGTGTACTAGCTATGATTCCTTGGGACTAGTACCGAAAACACAGAGGGGTCGGTTTTGTAAAGCCGGGTCCCGACAGTATGCAACCTGTGGGAGCTTCGGAACCGAGGTTCCTGGGACTTGTATGTTGCAAAGTCTGTTGAGGAAGCATTTGAGATTGGTGTGTACGCTGAAGTGGTACCACGAAAGGAGGGAGGCACAAGTGAATCATCAGTAGCTGTAGAGTCTGGTACATGTGTTTCCAGTAACATGGTAGAGATTGGGGGCTCTTCACGAGGTCGAATCGCGGAAGTAGAGGAGATGGTTGGAGGACATGATAGGGTTGTCGTAGAGGAGGAGATTGATGTGGCCGACATGGAAGATAATGAGGTCGACGTGACGGGAGAAGGTGAGGATGATGGTGAGGATGATGCAGGGACTGCGGTCGCGTACTTTCGTGAAATACAAGTAGCGAACTGCGTTATGCCTGATTATTCCCAGATATCTGCCTGGGGATATCAGCATAACGATATACAAGTAGGACAAAGTTTTGAGAGTAAGCACGAGGCGCAACACTTCATTTCCAATTTTGCCATCACCACCCGTCGTGAGCACAAAGTGGTACTGTCTGAGCCAGACATCTATGTGGTCGGGTGTAAAAAAGAGGGGGAGTGCTCATACCGTGTACGGGCCCATAGACCAAAGAATGATGAATACTTCATTATCTCACGGTACGAACCACACACTTGTAACGCGGAGGGTGTCCTAAACATGAGCAAGGTCATGGATGCTAGGTATATAGCCCAGACACTTCTTAGCATAGTCGAGTCAGACATCAAATTAGCACCAAACAACATAATTGCCTAGATGCAGAGCCGAACAGGGATGGTAATCTCATACCACCTTGCTTGGCGGGCAAAACAAAAGGAGGGAATTCCTTATTTGCTACTGTCGAACTTCCTTATGCCTTATTTGCCACTAGAAAATTTTACTTTTTTTATTTGCCATTCACTTAAAATTTTATGCCCTATTTGCCACTCCCGTCACTTAGGAGGTTAAGCTCCGTTAATTTGGCAAAAAAAAGACAATTTTGTTCCTAATTTGAATAATGTTTAATTTCAGCATAATTACCTTATAATAATTTTGATGGAAATTACATTTTCATCGGAAGTTACATTTTCGTTGGAAACATTAAAACGAAATTAAGCCATGTCCAATCAAAATTTTTGATGAAAATTATTATAAGGTAAATATGCTGAAATTAAACATTATTCAAACTAGGGACAAAATTGTCTTTTTCTTGCCAAATTAATGAAGCTTAACCTCTTAAGTGACGGGAGTGGCAAATAGGGCATAAAATTTTAAGTGGATGGCAAATAAGGAAGGTAAAATTTTCTAGTGGCAAATAAGGCATAAGGAAGTTCGACAGTGGCAAATAAGGAATTCTCTCAAACAAAAGGCGCTAACGATGATATTTGGGGGATTCAAAGACTCGTATAACTGTGCTCCCCGTCTGTTGCGGCAGATAGCATTGACCAATCCTGGCACTGAATAGGGAATTGACCAGCGGCCCGTGCAGCTGGGAGATGGCTTCTATTCTGAAGGTCACATGTACCTGTTGAGACTTTGTTGGGCATTTGGTCCATGCATCGAAGCATTTAGACATTGCCGGCCAGTGATTTGCGTGGATGGTACATTCCTAAAGGGGAGGTACTGCGGGACGCTTTTGACAGCGTTAGCTGCCGATGGGAACAATCAGATATTACCTGTTGCCTTCGCCATTGTGGAGAGTGAGAACAATGACAGCTGGCTTTGGTTCCTGCGGTTCGTGAAGACTGCGGTGGTCAGGGATAGAACCGGTGTTTGTGTTGTATCGGACCGTGGGTTGGGTATATTGCATGCACTGGATGTTCTAAAGGGAGGTCATGACCCAGCCAGTGCTTGGCCTGATGTTCAATCGAGGTGGTGTATGCGACACCTTGGTGCAAATTTGTACACTGCATTTTGGAGCCGCACGATGGTCAAAAAGTTTAAGACAATGTGCTTGCAGAACCAAATGCGTAAGTTCCAAGCAATATATAGGGATCCGAACCAACGCACACAAAGGCTTGTCGCTGATCAGGAGCAGAAGGCCATGCAGATGGTTGGAGGCGAAGGAGCTTCTGTGCGTCGCAACACAACGTTCGCGCAGTGGATCGCGGATAAACCGGCGGAGAAGTAGGCACTAGCTCATGATACGGACGGCGCTCGGTAAGTAGTGCCACTTTATCACACCCCTTTATGTACGAATGTTATACTAATAAAGCGGACGTGTCATTTTCTAGGTATAAGGTAATGACGACTAATATCGCCGAGTCGTACAACAACGTGCTTCGAGGAGTTCGTGCTCTCCCGATATGCTCAATCATAGAGCTTACTTTCTATCGGACCATGGAGTACTTTCGAGACCGTGGCTATGCAGCAGAGCAATCGGCGTGCATGTTTGCTCCACGCGTCGAAGCGCTCATCGAGCAAAGACGGTTGAAGGCGCAATTCCATGTAACCCAACTATATGATAGGGCCACCAACGAATTCAAAGTAAGCTGCCGAAGGAAGCACGTGTCGGGGTTTAGCGCGGGTGACACCGTGCAAACTTGCTACATTGGGAGTTACGAAGCAGTTTGCTCGTGCAACAAGCCACGATTGGAGCATATCCCATGCTCCCACGTGCTGGCTGCCTGCCGTCAGCTTGGTGGCAACAATGGCCTCCAATTCGTGTCCCCGTACTATACAATGCAAGCAATCCGCGACACATGGAGGCCGAAATTTCGCAACTTCGGTGATCGAAGTTATAGAAAAATGGAGGCACCCTGTACATGGCTACCGGTTCCAGCTACCATGCGAGAAACACCGGGAAGGCCACCCTCTGCACGATTAGTGGGTGACATCGATGCAACATAATTCGGGGGTGGTTTAACGCTTTGTGCTAGATGCAAGCAGCCTGGACATGACCGTCGCAGATGCCCAAACTAGACGGGCACTAGCTCATGCATTCCCCAACTGAAAGTTGTGTATCTGTACACCCTTGTACTAATGTATTCTAATATGGTTACCGTTAATATATTGCTGATCTATTAAGTTTAATGTGGTTACAAGCTGTATTTCTATTCCGTTAAGTTCACACAGGTTATAAGATGAAACTTTCGAAGTTGTTCAAAGAGGCCATCGACAGTAAGCACAGGGCAAGAAAAATGATCGCCGGTGTACAGGTGCCATTACATTCTTTTGCTTCGAATGAATGCATATATGATTTTTACGGTAATTTGCTATTTTCGTAGCTATGGCCCTTTCGTCTGAGGGGATCCAGGCTCCTTAAAAGGCTAGATGGGAGATTCCGTGTACCTCTGGCGCACTGTGGATTGCTCCCCTTTGCATTGCTCACGGATGGGGAAAACTTGCCAGGTGGAGCGAGGACGCCTCTCCCGCATCTGCGATCTGAACTTTTAACTGCACTTGCCGACAGATGGCATCTTGAGACACATACATTTCACTTTCCGTGTGTGGAGATGACCATCACGTTGCGAAATGTCGCAATGATTACTGATCTTCCCATAGAGGGTCGTCCATTTGTTGTTATCAAGCCAGAACGACTTGAATGGCAACAGTACGTAGAGAATAGGTACGAAACAATCTATTATTCTAATCTATTGGATAATTAATCATTTCTATTTGTACACTTACAACAAGGAAACAAAACTACAGGTGCGGCGCTGAATACGGTGCGAAGAGTGACCAGGGGTGTCATTCTCGTGGCTAAAAGCATTGGACGAGTATGGGATTGCCCAGAAGAGGTGGACTTTGAGACCGTGAACAGGCACTACGAAGTATACCTACTTCTATTGCTTGGAAGTGTTATGTTCGCGCACACAAATGGAGATTCCGTTGGTGCGCATCTTGTGTGGGTTGCTCGCCAGCTCGCGTCTGATGCTCTTCACGGGAACCAGCCAGATGTCTTCAGCTGGGGCTCCGCTATTCTTGCCGACACATACCGCACTTTGTGCGAGGCATATCGGAGAACAGAGGATAGTTCGATCATGGCATGTTGTCCCATGCTGCTACCAGTGTTAACCTAAACGGTAAACGCTAAACAGTCGACCACTCTTTGTTTAGCGAATAGTCGGACTACACGGCCAATTAAACGGGCCAAAAAACGGATTAAACGGGATTATACGGATTAAACGGCCTACACGGCCTACACAGTTGACTACTGAGTAGCGTTTAAACGGTGTGTAAACGGTCTAAACGGCCGTGTAGACGAACAGTGGCTGCTATAGTTGTGGTCATGATTTTACCTGTCCATGCTTCAACCGCGCGTGAAGCACGCGTACTACCCGGTGGACGTTCCCGATGATCTGCACGAGTTGGAGCGCCCCACACTTGGATACAAATATATGCATGCCACACTCCGTTGGGCGTCCGAGGTTGATCACGGGTCCTATATGCGGGTCGTTGCTGACCTGGATTTTCTCACCGAAAATGATGTGTGCTGGGACCCGTTCTCTCCATATGTTATGCATGAAATAGCAGAAGGAGGACGCATGTCCGCAGCTTGCTTAAATAGTGAAGCGTACTGGTTGACACAATGTCATCTAGTATGCATGAACGCTGTCGAGGTATACTCACCGGAGTGTGTTTTGCGTCAATTTGGATACCGTCAATTAGTCCCTGTTCCTCCACCGCGAGACGCCGGTCGCTCGCATGGGTATGCTTTCTATCAACCACATTTATTTACACTCGTCACATTTTATTTTTGTTCATACTAACCACGTTGACTATTTGTTATTTCAGGAGGACCGGCCAGGGACATAACCATAATTGGACGGTGCAGAACGCGTCACACATCGCTCACTGGATGGAGGCAGCCACTGTGGATTTCATCGTTCCTGTTGGACCTTACAATCCATACGACTACAATGCCTATTACAATTGGTACAGGGCGAGGACAAGATGCCATTTATTAAATCGACCAGCGCAGCAGCATCAACCGTACGCAGCCACTGTAACTGAACGAGTTCACCGCCTGGTATGTGTGCCTGCGTAATGTGTGATCATATGTTCGAAGCTCATATCTTACGTACCTAACGGTTTTATATGTTTCAATACAGACACAGGAGAGCGTGTACGTGCAAGACGAGGCGGGACTTCCTGATGACCCAAACGGAGCAGTCCGGGGGATCGCGCAGTGGGAATCCCCTTCGTAGTTTAATTCGATGGATGGGCGACCGTGTGCGATCGGTAATACGAGCAGTCGGAGGCCACCGAACCAGCACAAATAGAAGGAACAGAGACAGGTCCGAGACTGTGGAGACGCACGGGCCTGTCTCACAACATTCAGCCCTACCAATGAGGACAATGTCCATGGAGAGGCAGCCTCCACATGGCATGTTTGGGTTCCCGACCGATTCGGCACGAGCTTCGACATCGGCCCATCATATAGGTACACACGAACATTCAGCTTTTACACCGTATGCATCCCCACCGGTGTACAGGTCACCCCATGGGCTGGATATCAATTGTCAACCAACTCAATCTGTCGGGAGGGAAGAAGACATCCACAGCATGCAGCAATCTTTTGGGTATAGGGGCGACGCACCAACGCAAAATATTGGTGAATGGGACGATATGAACAACACATGGCAACACATGTTTGGGTCGGGCGTACCATTCACTGATTTGTTACATATGACTACTACACCCCACCCACCTGTCCCGCAACCAGATCAGCCAGGCGGGTCAAGTTGGCACATGCATACATCGGCCCCACCCCACCCACCTGTCCCGCAACCAGATCAGCCAGGCGGGTCGAGTTGGCACATGCAGACACCGGCTCCGCCACCGCAGGACGATACATATGCTAATTGGAATGTATATAGTGGGCAATCCTATCATTTTGGCACTACTCCTCAGGTGGCAGACCAGCCCATGCCGCATCTGCCGACACGGTTTGGACTGTCACAAGATGCAGGGATGCGTGAAACACGACCTCCTTTTTATTGGACACCCGAAAACTTCATAAGAAGAAGGGGGCCGCAATAAAAAGTTACAAGCTGCGTCTGTTAACATTTTGTTTTCTTCGGTTTTTAAAAGTTTTGTATTCTTTCTCAACTAATTGTATAGAAGCCAACATTTGTAATGGTGAAATATATTCATACACCCTCACCATATTTTTTTTGTTCAATTTATGGAGCATCAATTGTTATGCTATTTTTTCTGACCTATCTTAAATGAAAATAAAATTCGGCTATGACAATTACAGACATTGCATTATGTGACCATTCAAAATATAATTCTTGCGCTTTGAAAAATAACATTGATTTCTAACACATGTAAAATATGTGATCATTGAACACTCGTTTTCGAACACTGCCTTCTGAGGTAGCCGCTTCTTTTAATCCGTTTAATTGTGACCATATTTTACGATTTTATTATGTTCAACCTGCTTACATATCTGTTGTATGTGTTTTGTCGTCCTCTTTATGTGTAGTACATGGATAGCATGCATAGTACTGCTCGTCCATTTGTGCCACCTAGATGGTGGCTTTCATACTGCCCAGGACTTGAAGCACACGCACCCTCCAAAGATTTGCCGATCGTATCGAGAGCTCACTACAACACAAATCCGACGATGCTTAGAGATCCCGAGTTCTATAGAGGATGGCCGAAGTGCCTCCACTACCCTAATACCTTTGTATAAATACAAACAAGCTTTCACAAGAAAAGGGGCGCTGCATTCAAGTTTTAGCATACTAATAGGTAATTAGAACATTTAAACAAAAATGAAACAGCCTAACAATTCTGACTCATGGTTCTTTTTCCTGTTCAATTTGAATGACCTTGGCAGTAGCATGTCTGAAACCTGTATCTAAATGACTACGAAGCAACGATAGGGTTTTTGATTTTGTATTTGGATTTAGAGATTCAACAACACCTGTATAGGAGAGAGAGGGCTGGGGAGGCGTGCAAGGGATATAGCCCTCCATAAGCAGTAGAACATTTGGGGAGACGAGGCCTAGGTGAAGCGGCTGAGGAGAGCAGAGGTGAATTGAATAATTTGCAAAGAATTTCTAGCAGGTTACCACGGTCGGGCGACGCAAAGCGGAAGGAGGGACAGGGAGGGGCGACGCTGGCGCGAGGATGTGCTTCGGTCGTCCCGGTGTGGACCCGACGCCGGCGCGAACAGGAGGCGGGGAACGGAGGAGGCGACCGGGGAGGCAGGGGAGGCGGCGGCGGGCGGCAGGGTAGGCGGCGCGGGGATACAGAGGGGCGGCGGCGGCGGGGAATGGAGGAGGCGACCGGCGAGGCAGGGGAGGCGGCGGCGGGCGGCAAGGTATGCGGCGCGGCGATACGTAGGGGCGGCGGCGGCGGGGAACGGAAGCGAGGCAGGGGAGGCGTCGTGGGGGGAGGGCGGTCAATGTTTGGTCAATTTTTTTTTTTTGATATATACTAGTATTGTTATATTAGCAACATGAATATTATGTGATGCTGACTTATGTTCTAGACAATGTTTTTCACATAAGTGTCAGCAACATATAATATGTGGTGCAGTATAGTCTCCCTGCAGCACAATTGTTATGTGATACAGATATGTGTTAGAGTAGGTAGCCATCATGTGTTCTTTAGCAACACAACAAAGGTATGTTGCTATAGGCTAGTCTTCTTGTAGTGGATGGAGCGGAGGAGGCACGGCGAGATGGACGGTCCGGATTAAAAGTTTGAACTACCACCACCACCACCACCACCACCACCACCACAAGGTACTTTAATATAGTAGAGATTTGCACCACTAAACGTACCTCAGGGGTCCATTTAGACGGTTTTGCATGTGAGGGGTTAGAGTGGTCCATTTAGACGGTTTTGCACGTGGGGGGTTAGTCTCTGCACCACTGTAGTTCAGGGTTCATGTAAACTTTAGGTACTCGACTTTTCAACAGCCAAGGATATATAAGCAAATAAGCTATAAAGAATATGCCAAAGAGCGTTATATGTAGTCAAATATATAGGGCCGACTTGATATCAGGCAACTCATAATTATTTAACTTTTAATCAATTTTCTGAACCGTATATTAGATACCTCTATATAACAAATAAAATATTCAATAAAATTATCTAGACACGTGAAAAAATCGACCGAGAATTCTCTAAAAATCACTCCTGTGGTGATTAACCAAAGCGATGTATTTAAGCTCCCTACGAGACGTGCGATGCAACAACCGCAGCAAACTGGCCTTTTTTTAAAACTTGGCTATTTCATTTAGGAAGAGGGAAATTAAATACAGTAACCCCAAGGCCAGTAAGAGAAGAAGAGAGAAAGAAAAGGAAAGGAAAAAAGAGGACTTCCTCAACCCGCTACAAAGAAACTATTCTATGAGTTGGGCGGTTGCTCTCGCCATCTTTCACAAATGAATCATATCTGCGAGATGTTTTACCAACTGGACTGGCGCTGAACGAGTATCTAAACTACTCTATAATTGAGCAGTTGGCCTAGATCCAACTACAAATCACATCCGTCTATTCACTTCATCCATCATCCAACAACCATAATTTTTTAGGAATTTGCTATCGACTCGATACGTAGAGACCACAGACTCCTGACTCGATATTTATAGACCACGGACTCTTGACTCGATATGTATAAACCACGGACTGCCATAATTTTCCAGGAGTTCGCTATCAACTCGATACGTAGAGACCACGGACTCTTGACTCGATACGTATAGACCACGAACTCTTAACCCAATACGTATAGACCACGGACTTTTGACTCGATACGTATAGACCACGCACTCTTGACTCGATACGTATAGACCACGCACTCTTTCCCATAACTCGATACGTATAGACCACGGACTCTTGCCTATATATACATATACACGGTATTAATTTTTTCTCTCATTATAAATCTTCCTAATTTTTCACAATTCTTCCTAGACTAGAACTAACAGCCTAGCACCCGTAGAGACCACAGACTCCTGCCCATATATAAACAGGATTAATTTTTATTCTCCCGTTATAAATCTTTCTAATAATTTTTTTTTCTGATTCTTTCTAAACTAGAACTAACAAACTAGCATAGTAACACTATAAATAGGGCGGGGGTAGGCACGTACGCCCCAATCAAACATACTCATACATACGAAACTAATTCTTCCTAGACTAGAACTAACAGTCTAGCACCCGTAGAGACCACAGACTCTTGCCCATATATAAACGGGATTAATTTTTATTCTCCCGTTATAAATCTTTCTAATAATTTTTTTTTTTCTGATTCTTCCTAAACTTGAACTAACAAACTAGCACAGTAACATTATAAATAGGGCGGGGGTAGGCGCGTACGCCCCAATCAAACATACTCATACATACGAAACGTTTGCTCGGGCCGGGCAGTGGAATAAATTCAGGACGGACTCTTGCCCATAACTCGATATGTATAGACCACGAACTTTTACCCATATATACGTATAGACGAGATTAATTTTTATTTTCTCATTATAAATCTTTCTAATTTTTCCTAATTCTTCCCATACTAAAATTAACAGACTAGCACCCGTAGAAACCACAACTCTTGCCCACATATAAACGGGATTAATTTTTATTCTCCCATTATAAATCTTTGTAATAATTTTTCCTAATTCTTTCTAGACTAGAACTAACAGATTAGCACAGTAACACTATAAATAGGGCGGGGGTAGGCACTTACGCCCCAATCATACATATACATACGAAACGTATATCCAGGCCGGGAGGTGGAATAAATTCAGGAGTCCATATAGAAGTAGGAGTATCATGTAGCTCTGTTAAGAATACGCTGCATTATCCTCCTGTCCATGTCAATGTGTGTGGACATATACAACCTATTAATTAAGTTTGCAGTGCGGATAATATAACAATAGTGATGCACATATATAATTACAATTTACAACATGACCGGCCCATCAAGAGAACACATCGTTACTTTTAATTAAATGAGTAACTGTCGCGCGTATTTATGCGTACATTCATGTACAGAATTGATCTATTAATAAAAAACAACTTTTTGCATGTTATTGCACCCATTAATTAATCTATATCTATATTTTGATTATCTGTTATTTAATTTTGCTTGTTCAGATTTTAATTAGATGACTCACGTCAATATCAACCGAACGAGACAACCAATGCAATAAGAAATGCTTTTACACCTGCTCTATATATACATAGACAGATAGAAAAAATTGCACGTGTCCTAAATGTTATTTTTTTCTACAAATTGTTAATATCAGCATTGCTCCAACGTGCTTTGCGCGTGCATGCTTGCTAGTTCCTAAACATTCTCGAGTGCCTTTCACCCCCCAACAACCGCAGCAAACTGGCCTTGAAGCCCCCTGCGCGCACGAAGCCGAGGGCATAGGATAGCGTCCCTGAGGCGCCCGTCTGGCCGGGCACGTCGATCCATCTCCGGCTGCCGTGGACAATCAGCCACTGCACGCATGCCGGCCCCCATGGCCACTGGACCGTCTCCGGCGCCGGCACGGCGTCCGGCCGGTTTTAGCTGTCACACAGTGCCCCCCATGTGAGCCGCGACCGTGCGCTGGACCAGACGTTGATGCCCCTATCCTGCATGCATGCATGCATGGCTTGATCCATGGATACCCATGCACGTATGGAGGGTAATTAATCCTCTTCTGATCCGTGCGTGTTCACCTCGATATGGCATATATATCAACACATTTGTGGTAGCTATTCGCTTTGTGTTATCCTGTCCAGGCTAATGGAGGCTGTAGCGCAGTCAGCATATAGCATCCCTGTTAACTTATCGATGTAGCATCTTATGTGCCTTTTAATTACGGGTTCAGAAGAAAGGGATGCGCGAGCGAACATCGATCGGCCATGTTACAAGATTACGGACGGTCTCACGTACTTGTCTAGCTAGTTGTCTGAATATATTCCGGAGAAGGCAATTCAGCCATCTCCAAATTTTCAGGCAAGCAGCTGGTCATGTGCACCATTCCATGCATCGACGTGAACATCTGATCATCAACGACTAACTAAGATCGATTCGGTGAGTAGTTAACGGATGAAAGATAGCATGTAGTTATTTCACGATCATGAATCAGTGTGAGTAATTAAGCTGATTGCTTATTGTTGCATTTCTCAAGACATTAACAGAGCACGCTGCAGCAACCAACCCAATGTTGCCAATTATCTCTCGCCACTTCTGGTGACGTCATACGCAGGGGCGGAACTAGAGTGAAATTCGCCCTGGTTCACTATAATTTCACATAGTATGATAAATATATAGTCTTTAGGATATAATTGTTTACACTTACAATATTATTTAATTTTATAGATGTGAATTTTCATTGGTGGCACTATATGGCGCTTTCTTCTTTTGAAAAACTTTCATAAATTTATCACTATTTGCATATTGTCGGAAAATTTAGTTATATGCTAACCTACGTGTAGGGGTGAATGTTTTGATCTGTATCCGAGATATTCGAGTTATCCGAATTAAATAGACAACAAATTTTTTTAAAAAAATATTTAAGCCGTTTTATTAACCTTCACTCCAAAAATAAAATTGAGATTTGTATAGGAAAAAAGGTAACATCTATGTATCTATCCGAGCACAAAACCTCTATCGGAATGATTCGAATAGGATCTGTTTTCACCCCTACCAACGTGTTATCAACATGTCACACTTTCAAAAACATTTTTTTCATTGAGATGGTTAGTTGTTTTGCATCGTAGATATAGAAAATGCAAAACAAATTGAAAGCTAGATGAAGTTTTAGTACTTCGTACACAATCTGTTGCTAGTAGATCTCTGATTTGGCGATTGCAGCAGGCTAGACTGATATTAGGAACTTGTAAATAAAATCTTTGGTCTAGTATAACATGACATTGGGGAAAATTAACATGGAGTAAATAGTAGTGCTTGATTAGCTGAAAATTGGAGTGATAAATGTCGGACCTTTACTACACGGTGAGAGGCGACATATTACACCATAGCATAGATGGAACGCTACACCAACCACCTATTTGCTTTGTAAGATCCAATTTATCGGGTTTGGGATTTTCAACTTTTTCTGGTTGCTAGTCTTCTGATTGGACGGGATCGATTCACACGCTTCGTGGAAGGGGGTGCACGATCGAATCGTCCAGAGCTATTAACGCTGGCTAATTTTTGTTGTCCATCGGCTTCGGGTTCGAGTTTGGATCGTGGAAACGCCACGTGGCACAGCTATGCCGTGCCGATGGCCCTATATTTACGTCGGCCGACCTGGGCGACGTAAATACTGGAGGAGCCACGTGGCGCAGCCGTGCCGTGCGGAGGGCACTGTATTTACGTCGGCTCTGGCCGATGTAAATAGGGAAAAGGTATTTACGTCGGCTAGGACCGATGTAAATGCGCGAGGCACGGCGACGCCTGTACACGACGGCCATTTTTTACGTCAGCCATGGGACTGACGTAAATAACCGCTATTTATGTCGGCCGCCTTACGTCGGCTTATTAGCTATTTGTACATCGGCTTTTCGACTATTTACCTCTGATTCCTGTAGTGGACGATGAACATATCTGGACCATATATATTTGGTCCAACGACCATGTGATCTCATATATGTGGTGTACCAGATATGCACCCGAGAGAAATAAACATTTTTCTGATGGACGGACGGTCCTAACACCGATGTGAAATTGTATTTCTTTCACGGTTATTTGCAGAACCGTCGGTAATTCCAACAAATTACAATGACAACTAGAGAAATCATTGAACCACTTCAAAAAGGAATTAACTTGAGCAGGTGTAAGCATAAACTCGAAAATGACTAAGACGTTCAAACGACAGGTGCGTGGCACACACGCAAAAACTAATCTCACACCACGACGGAGCAGAGCCACGACCAATCAAGTTAATCAAACCCTGCAGGAAAGAGCCTAGCCGCTGCCGCCGAGCACGGCCTTGAGCTTCTTCACCTGCGCATCGTCCAAGAAGGTGACCTTCTCGACGATGGAGGACGGGAGGTTGTTGGCGAAGAGCGCGTAGTCGGTAATCTGGAGGCCGGGGTTGGGCCCGCTGAACGCGACGAGTGCCACCGCCCCCGACGAGCCGGCGTTGTACTGGTAGTGGAGCAGGCCCTGGGGGAACACCATGATGTCGCCGGCGTAGAGCGTCTTGGTGAAGACGGTGTTGGAGGAGGAGGAGACGAAGCCGGCCGCGACGGTGCCCTGGGTGGGGGGAGATTTTGGGAAATGACACACCTTAAAATTCGTGCCATATGTTGACATTTTTTTATTTACTATTATAAACTTAGATAATCGCAAGTGTCATAGGTATGTACAAAACGTTTTTACTAATCATCAGACGACTGATTTTTTTTGTTAAGTGTCAGTCGATTTTCTCACGTAATTAAATGTATCCGTTGAATTTTGATGTGCCTTACGAAGATGACTGATTTACGACTCAGAAAATTAAGTGAGAGTTGAATAGCTCTGAATCGTCATGTCAGCCCAGTCCCCGTATTAAAAGGTAGAAGGGTTTAATGTCATTTTATGAAATTTTCTACCTGGGTGACGAAGAGCAGCTCGGAGGCGGCCGGGTGGGTGTGGAACGGCACGACGCCGCCGACGGCGATGTCGAGCCGCGCCGCCGAGATACCGAGTCCGTTGACACCGGCGAACTGCCCCACGAAGGCCGGGGTCACCGCCGCCTTGATGAGGTTGCTGGTGTTGCCGGCGGCGGAGAGCCCGTGGTAGTAGAAGTCGTTCGCACTGACGCTCGCCTTGCACGGGTACCCAGCCGGTGTGTCGCTGCAGGTGAGGTCGGCCACGCAGAAGTCCTGCGTCAGTGCGAGGGACGAGAAGGGTAGGAGGAGGAAGGAGACGAGCACGGGGAGAAACACTGTCTTCGCCATGGCCATACTCGCTGCAGCTCAAGCTCTATAGCAGCTACAAGATATATAGGCGTGTATACGTGTGTGTTTATGTGTGTGTGTGTGTGTGCACCATGCTACGCCTTGCATCTAGGGCTCCATCGGCGCGGTTTATATAGGAGAGGAGGCCGTGCATATGCATGTAGATCGACGTAGTAGAACACCGTAACGTGGGTGAATTTGGCGCGAAGCATGGGCGGGTTCACGTGCATGCATGCATGGCGTCGCTGCGATTTGGAGGGAGCGAGCCAATGGACTAGCGTTTACCTGTGCATGGTCCATGAGGGATGAGATGAGTAGGACCGCTTTGATGAGGAAAAGCTCTCGAATTTGGAGATGGCTGAAGCAGAAGGCAAGCTTCTCCGGAATATATTCAGACAACTAGCTAGCTAGACAGGTAGGTGAGACCGTCCGTAATCTTGCAACATGGCCGACCGATGTTCGCTCGCGCATCCCTTTCGTCTGAACCCGTAATTAAAAGGCACATAAGATGTTACATCGATCAGTTAACAAGGATGCATATATATCTTTTGTTCGAAACTATATATACGTGTATATGCTGACTGCGCTCCAGCCTCCATTAGCCTGGACAGGATAACACAAAGCGAATAGCTACCACAAATGTGTTGATATGCCATATCGTGGTGAACACGCATGAATCAGAAGAGGATTAATTACCCTCCATACGTCCATGGGTATCCATGGATCAAGACCTGCATGCATGCATGCAAGACAGGGACATCAACGTCCGGTCCAGCGCGCTGTTGCAGCTCACATGCGGCGCTAATGACAAGCAGCCACATAGGTATCTGTCTTTTCTATTGGAACATTCGCTCTAGATTTGGTTTTTATGACGGGATGTTTTGTCACGATCGAACAGGCCACGAAATTAGAGCTGGATCGATCTATCTGCTCGTGCAGTCGTATGGCAGCAAGGCGGGACGACTTGGCGCTAACGCAAGGCGCGACAGCCTGATAACAGGTACGAAGAAAACAGCAGAAAATTTATGTTGCCAGCGACCCCCTGCATCTCGTGATGCTACGAACAAAGCATGAGAGGCCATATATACTCGCAGGCAAAACGTTTTACTTCCGTAAATCTATTCTACTCCCTCGGTCCTAATTTGATCAGTGTAAAAGCAAATTATCAGCGTTATTAGAGCAAATCTAGCTGAGGCTCTAAAACTTGCTGCAAATAGTTGTGCTGTAAATTTAGATCTTCGTCTTTTTTCTGTTGTAAAGGTGTTCCCATCGTCATTTTTTGGATAATGCGGATGCAACGTCTTTTTATTTGCAATAATGTACGCAACCCTGATATTATATTGTAAAAAACGTTAGGAATGTGTACCAATCTACTCCCTTCGTTCCATTATGTAGGGCGTATAGATTTTTTTGCAAAGATCAAGAAGAGCTAGCATGCGCTAATTAATTGCCCCTAATTAATTGCCGCTAATTAGCTGTTCCATAATCCGCGCCAATATAATGCATGCGTTCGCGTGAACCTCTGCATGTACCCGCGCCTATGCATTCGCACATGGTCGTCTATGCATGCGCTAATTAGCTGCCTCTAATTAATTACCGTTGATTAATTAATCCACGTCTCTACATGCATGTGCTCGCATGCGTCTCTGCATGCGCCTTGCACGCGCGCCTTGGGAAAGAAATCAATGCAGGAAACGAGAATGCGCCCTACAAATTGAAACGACACGAAAAAATTATACGCCCTATAAAACGGAACGGAGGGAGTACTTTTTAATCCTTTCGACCTTGGTTCCGTAGGAGAAGTAAGAAAGATTGAAAAATATAACCTTCTGATTTGATTCGTTCCCAATAGCCATGAGATGATTATCTTGTGCTGATCCGTTTGTGTGACATACCCAAAATTAACCTGTTTTTACAATGAAAAATTTAAAGAAATTTCATTTTTAAGCCCTAAGAAACCTTCGCTAAGTTTCTGAGAATTTTCCAAAACAATTCCTATTTTATTCCATTAAATAAATTCACCCTTTTATTTTTCCAAGAATTTCCACTACTAGGTTCTTCTCATTTTTTTTTGATTTTTAGAGACCAGTTTCATAATTTTCTGAGCTCTCTACAATTTTCTATGAATTTCCAAAGCCCAAATCTATTTTCTCGAAATTCAGATAAACTCTTTCCTTTTTCGGAAATTCCAAGAATACGCTTTCCCTTCTAGGAATACGCCTTCGGCGTGTCTCCTTCCCCTCCTCTCCAGTGCATTAAGTGGCAACGAACGGTCGGGATCTGCCTATTTTGATCGAACGCCTCAGAGTTTGCCACGTCACCACCAACTGTCCCCCTTCGGCTGAAGTAAATCCAACGGCGCCCATCTTTTCGCCCAAAATCCAACGATGCGCGCAGATTTCTCCCTCCTCCGGTTGTGCCGCCACCTCTGAAAACACCGGCGCCGCCGCCTCCGCCGTGCCACCCGCCTGAATCTCTCGCCGCCGTTTTCGACCTTTCCAGGCCACGGCAACACCCTCCACGGCATCAACACGTCACCACAAACCTGTTCCGGCACATCTTTGCTCACGGTTTGCCAAGGACCGCCGCCGATTGCTCGCCGTAGTTAGTATAAACCCTCGGCATCCGCCTCTGGCCTCCGCCGCTTATCATGCCTATAAATAGACCTCCTCTGGCACCTCCCCAACCCAAGACACTTTCCTCCGCCACCCTCCTCTCCCGTCCTCACCAGAGCATCATCGCCGACGATCTCCTCCGCCGCCGCCGTGCTGTGCACACCGCGCCACCATCCTCGGCCATCCCAGGCACCGCCGCCGCCTCAGGTTGCACCCCCACACCGCCAATCACTCATACCGAGGACCATCACCTCATCTCCGAGCACCCTCGCCGCCGGTGAGCTCCACCTGCCGCCTCTCTTCTCCCCACTCTTTATCTTACTGCCCTGTGGGCCCCACCTATTAGCGCCTGTACTGTGCTCTGCCTGCACAGCTTTGTCTCTCTAATGGGCTGGCCGAGGCTTTGTTCGGTTGGCCCATTTCATTTTTCCCTTATTTTCCCAATTTCAGATACAGCTCTCCCATTTTTATTTAAATAGCAAATATCCTCCAAAAATTCCCCCAAAATTCCCAAAAATCTAGAATTCAACCTAGTATTTTATTAAAATATAAAATACCCATTTACAGTTTAAAAATTTCAAAAATAAAATGTTTTCCTTCTCTTTCTATAGGAAAATACTTTTAAAATTTGTTTCTGTTTTCTAAAAATTCCAAATAAAAATATTTCATTCTAATAATTTATTTAAAAATATATTTTCATAATTTTCACTTTATATCTTCAACAATATTCATCTCGGAACTCCGATAACGTTGTTGTCGTCGACCCCGATCTCTAAAAATTTGTTGATCCACACCAGATATTTTCCCACGTACACATGCATAAATTCTTGCTATCTGGAGATCTACCAAAATAATGTCAAAATCAACCCTCCACTTTATTCTATCCGGAATAATGCCAAAAATCTCCATCCACATTTCCTTTTATAAGAAAATTTTTCCAGAGATTATCAAGTCATACAAACCATCACCATCCTAGTCAACCCTAAATTTTTTTCTAAAATACCTTTTTTAAAATGATTTCATGCATTCATACTCCATGCATTTTTTCTTTTTATTAAATTCCCTCTCTGTTTCCTTTCTCCAACATGTGGAAAACGAATTAATTGCCCCCGGATCAGCCAAGCAGGAGCATTTGGGCAATAGTGCAGACATCGAAGATCTAGCCGAACCAGCAGGTTTCCTGTTCCCTAATATTATAATATGCATTTATTTTCTAGTTAATTAATTTTTGTCCAATTTCTTTAAAAGTATTTATGATTGCATATAGTCATAATCCCATTTAGAGTATAGCTTCACCTACTAAATCATAGGAAAACCCTAGGAATTTTAATCTAGCCATAATAATGGCAAGATCTCATATAAGCACGTAGGATCATGATTGTTGCATATTAATCAAACTTTTAGTTGAGTTGGAAAGTGGTTGAGTTGTTGAGGTTTTGGTTGTGTTAAGGTTGGTGTGTTGTTGGTGTTGTTGGAAGTTTAGCGTGAACAAACAATGGGAATGTGAGACGCATTGTGGGTCGCTCTAATCGCGGACTAGGGGACACTTGTTTGGGGGCCGGTGGTTGGTTTGTTCATTGCTCATAACTGAATTATGTCATGATAGAAAAGATACAAATTTCCGCCCAAACCGTATTATTGATCATTTTGCGAGTAAAGCTGGGCAGATTCTGTAGAGTCGTTAAAAACAAATCATCGATGGACCATATTTCTGAGATAAGAGGTTGTATCGCATGGGTGATGCCTATTCTAAAAATTGACATAAATCAGGTTAGAGGTGTGGTTGTAAGATTGTTGTTAGTCTGGTCTGGAGTCAGTTTTGAAAGTCTGGTTATTATTAAAAATCTCATTTAAAAATGATTTAGAAAAGAATTGGCAAAATATAGGATTTTACTAAAAACTATTTTAAAAATATGCATTAAGTCTATTATTAAATCTCCTTATCAATTTCTGTTAAAACCTTGCATGTAGGTCATAGACATGCATATGGAAACCTGTTATGACGTAAGTGCTTACCTGTTGTTTTTGCGGGCTACACTTCTTTTGGGTAGGTCATTTCTTTTCAGCAGAAGGCTTTTCATTTAAAGATCTAGAATAATTTGGTGTAGATTTTTAGTTTATTCTACACTCGAGCCATGCCTGTGGTTTTGAAGTGTAAATTTTGGAGGTGTCTTAAAAATTATAAGTAAAATTGTAAAATAACTCTAGTTATGTAATAAAGTTTTGTTGTTCGTACTATTTCAAAATGCAACTGAAATCCTGGACAGTTGTATTTTCGGAGATCTCTCGAGGTCCCCACATTTTGTCAACGGATTCTCCTATTACACTCGTAGTCTCTGAAGGATGAGAACCCCCTATGTAGCATCTACATTGATAATTGAAGCATTGCATACGTCTTTAGTCCGATTCTTTGTAGGAACTACCCGTAATAACGAGCTTGCAAAATGGATCTGTTTATCATAAAGAGATTCGTTGTTCCTGACCCTGCTTCACCTTAATTGTTATTTGAACAAAAGATCGTCATAAACTTTCGGGAAGAGTTCTGTCTTGATAGGAGTGGGGCCATTTCTCTTCTACATTAACGTGCCTGAACGTGCAGCTGTACCTCATGGGCCCATGGCAGCAAGGCTGATGACTTGGCGTCAACGCAAGGGCGAGGAAAAATACCCAAAATAATCAACAGTTAAATAAAAATTAATAAAATAATCCACTAAGAAAAGAAATTACAAAAATAGTACTGGGTCCCGCCACCCAGCATGGCTGCCGCCACCGGGCGTGACAGCGGCAGAGCTGCCGCCACCCCGTGTGGCCGGCGCAGAGCTGCCGCCACCGGCGCAGAGCTGAGAAATCCATATCTTGAATACCATTGGCAAAGTCACCGTCTTCGGGCTCATCATTACAAAATATATTTGTAAGTGTTTGCAAATAATTATTTTTAAAAGTCAAGGTATGGTTTTCAAAATTAGAACCAAAAATCTTTTTAACAAAACCAAAATTAAAATATTAATTACCAACATATCTTTTTGGTTTTGGCAATACTTATTTTATAATTTCAAAATCAAATTATTTATTCTTACCAAAATATGATTTTGACCTTTGCAATAATTATTTTGAAATCCAAAGTATTGAATTTAGTTTTTAGAATGTAACATACACATTTTCAAAAATTATTTTTGAAAATTAATGCACATAAAATGTGGATGCCTTGAATTTAGGGTTTTGAAAACGGGGATGTTACACGCGAGCTCATCCTCTCCACCTCCATTAAATAAGGGAGGGGATCCACCATCAAGGCCATCAATTTGTAGCCAACAAAGTGCATACCTGGGTCGGCAGAGTTGGCGGAGGAGGAGGAGATGACATTAGAGGAGGAGCGCCCGCGAGCCTGCCCCTGCAGCTACGGGGGCAGGGATGACACGGCATGACGCCGAGGTCGAGCAGGGGGTGGTGAGCCGTTGCGGGGTGTGGAGGACGGGGCGACGCCGAGCTGGGGCAGCGGCGGCGTTGAGCAGGGCCGGCTAGCCAGAGCGGCGGTGGTAGGGCGAGCTAGGGACGGGGCCTGGTTGGCAACGGCCAAGCTGCTGGCCTGGAGGAGGCTGTGTCGTGGGTGGTCGCCGGTGAGGTAGGTGGGAGTGCCGGTCTGAGAGAGAGATGGCGTGGAGATGGGGAGGAAGACATGAGGGATAAGGGAGAGGGAGGGAGAGGCATGGTGCAGTGGGTAGGGGGACGGCTAGGGTTTCGGGCAAGGGGGAGCCTGCGAGCTTGCGAGGGGTAAAGAGGGACGCCGAGCGTTGATGTAGAGATCAACGATCGAGATCCGAGCGGTGCCATTGGTGGGTAATTTTGGCGAAGTGGCGGACGAAGAAACAGAAAGAAACTCTATTCTTTTAAGATTAGGTAAAGATTGTATATACACACAATACGTTGTACCATATGTATTAGTATAAATATGTGGAATAAGAGTATGCGCAGTATACTTGATGTCCCACGCAACATGCGGGGTGGTAAGCTAGCTTAATAGAACTTTTGAGACTGAAAAAGTGTCTTCGAGATAGCAGGACAGTGAATTGTGGTCGTTGGAAATGCACTTCTGTAACTGTTAGCTTCCGCATACATATTCGGACCATGCTGTTGCTATAGCATGTGCAGACCACTTTTAACACGTACAAAGCGTGAGCTCATAGATGAACTCTCACTGCTGATTCCATTGTCGTACACAACCCACACGCGTATAAAACACAGCAATTTTTGCGGTGCTCCTCTTGCACATTTTTCTACTTTAATAATATAATAAATAGATAGATAGATTTTGACTCTACAGAGTTTATGCACCACAACGTGCTTTGCAGAGTTGTTTATGCACCACAACGTACTTGAGTTTGCATTGTAGAGACTTCATAGTTCACAAAGATAAGGTCACTAGACTAGAGGCAGAATCTCTGCCGTTAAGGCCAACACTGACCCAGTAAATTAGGGTTTTGTGTTTAGGGTTTTATGCTATGACTACACACAATTCCCTCGTGTAACCGGCCTAGTAAGTCAAGAGTTTTAGGGAAGGAAAGATACACAAAAACCACACAACATCCTACCGCAGTAAGAATTTCCCAAGAACACACATTTCACATCAAAAATTGATAGCACGATAACTCTGATGGAATAAACATTTAGCATGGCAAAACGTGAATCAACCTATATAAGCATAATGATAGTTATAGACAATAATGAATATTCCTAAGGCATCATTATTGGGTTTAAAGGAATATTTTAATTAATATTATGATTGATGGGAATTAACTGTCTATCAATTATTTTGTTGATAATATAGACAGAATGCTACATTATTGAATTTACAAGACATTTAAATGAAATCATAGGACAAACGACATACATCAATCTATAAAAAGAGTGGGGTATCCTATGGGATTGAGATCCTCTGACTTCACGCTACGTGACTTCACCCCGTGACTTTGTCACTGACAGGAGGCCCCTCGCACCATGTTTTCCAAGCGGGACCTATCCTCAAGCGCGCCGGCCCCATTGTCATAAACAAAGTCACGGTGACTTCGCCTCCCCCGAAGTCAGAGGATCAGGATCCTATCCTATGACATGGTGTAGTTGGAGACTTTTCGTCGAGCTCCTTAGCTTTTGTTTGATGCGCAAACAATCCAAAATCTATCTCACGTAAACTGAGGTGAATAAATAAACAATACTCCCTCCCTCTGTTCTTTTTTATTTGACGCCTTTGACCTTTGAACACGTCTTTAATTTTTCTTCTTATTAAAAATTTAGTGCAAACGTGCAAAAATATAGATAATGCCTAAAATATCTTTAATGATAAAACAAATCACAATAAAATAAATGACATTTACATAGCTTTTTTGAATAAGTCGAATGGTCAAACTCGTGTCCAAAAATTAAAGATGTCAAATAAAAAAGAACAGAGGGAGTAAGAAATACTAGAAAAATACAATACACAAAATAACCCGCTAGATAATTGTAGTGTTACCTTAGATAATATCCCCGTAAATAAAATTTAATGGTGCTTAGATACCCTTTTATGTCCATGATGGTACATGTGATCATGGTAAGGAGTCCCTATTAGCATTTATTAAATCATTTTAAATGTCGTGAATATTAATTCAAAATTTTTTGGGTCCATTTTCTTAGCTTTTTATAAAGTCGTATCCTATTTTTTAAAAATAAAGAATCATTTCATCCTTTATTGAATTACCTTTATACTAGAAAAGCCTTCCAGAATTAATCTAGTTCCTCGAACAGTAGTATATCATGCACTAATATTTTGATAAAATAACAGCCCGTCTCTAGTATTTTACCATAATTTTTCTAAAAGTTTTGAAAGTCTCTAACTATTTTTAATAGGAAAAAGTCTATATTATACACTAAACTATGTCCTTCGTCTACATACACTCCTTCATTACAAAACCAGTTACTCCGCTCCCTAAAACCAGGAAAAAGGTACGCAAATTAATAACATCCCATAGTGGTTTTGAGGGTGGTTTTGCCAACATGGTCGATGGGTGGCGGTCTCCTAAAAAAAGGGTTGGACCCATCTGTCATCCCCCCTCTCCCTCTTGTCTCTTATATTATTTTTTATTGCAGATGACATGAACTTTTTAAAAAATGTAGCATGCACTCTTTTTTTATTTTTTTATTCTGGCTTCTGTTTTTTCGTTATAGTTATAGTTGATATGAATTTTTTTTAATCTAATCCATTATCGGTGTAGATATTTATTTTTTTCCAATTAACATGAGAATTTATAGGATTTTATGATTAATATCACTACAAGAAATATGGCCTTCTATAACTTTTTTTATGACAACTAAGTAATATGCCATTGGTTTATGACGTTTCCGAAAGAAAACGTCATAAGAAATGACAGGAGGGTTGTAACCCAACTTTTTTGTGACGAATAGAAGAAACGTCACAAATAATGTCACTAATGGAAAGCAAAAACCGTCACAGACCAATACGCGGAAGTGTTGTGACGTAATAATTTTTTCATAAGAATTTTGAAGTTTAAAATCCCACTGAATTCAAATATATAAAATATGAGTTAACCAAAAAAGTGAAATCTTGCTAATTCTAACATTGTCATATATGATTGAATTCAAAATATTTAAAAACTCAAATCTACAAAAAATTGAAATTTAATCAAATTTATTATTTTTTAATCCTAGTTGAATCTAAAATTTGATGCTGACCAAATGTAAAATATTTATTTGCAATTTGAATTTAACTTTAAAATTTAACTCTATTTGCATATTTTTAAACTTAACATAATTTTAAAATTTGGGAAATTTTTTAAATCAAGCCAAAATTTTGATGTCAAACCAAATTTAATTTTTCTTGCATTGTTTGGCTTTGAAACAACAGTTTTTGAATCCTTTGTCCTTCAAACAAAAAAATTGAAATCTAGCCAAATCTTTTTTTTGAAATATATCCAACATTAGGAAAAATTGGCCACTTCCCGCTAGTCTTTTTGTTCAATCAGCGGCGCATGAAAAAAATCGCCGCTATAGTTGCATGTCTCCTCTTTTCCACACACCTCCACCCTGAACATTATCCTCAATTCCCCACCAGGCCACCACACAACCCACCGCCACATAACATCGCTCTTCTCACTCTCTCCTCCATTAAGCCGGCCTCCATGACCTCCACGGCGAAGGTTGTGCACTCCCCAAAAGCCTATTACCCCCAATTTGATATATATTGCTATGAAGGAATTTATTATTATTTTATATTTAATTTAAGTCATATTTAATTAAATAATTATCCAAGTTAAAATGGAGTATTTTTATTTAATTTATTAAAATGGACAATTACTTAACTAATTTTGAATTTAATTAAATATATAATAGTAAAAAATTCTCTGTGATGGTCTTTGGGGCCTGGGCCGAAAAAGGGCAAATGCCCATTTTCCCCTCCCACTTCCTCGGCTGAGCCCAAACCGTCCCCACCCCCACTCTTCTTCTCCTCAGCCCTCGCACGCGGAGAGAGAGAGTGAGCGCCGCTCTAGGCTCCAGCAGCCCGAAGCGCTGTGCCGCCGCCCATCGCTGCTGTTGCCGGCACCTTTGGCCTCCCCGTCCCATCGCGACGTCGCCGGCTCGCCCTCTCCATCTCCCGCCGACCGCTGTGGCGGTGGCGCCGTCGCGTCTCCCTGTCTCGTCTCGACGCGGCGGTGACCTGGCGACCCTAGGCGCGGTGTCGGCCTGGAGCCGGCGGGGCCTCTTGCAGGTAGCCATCGCCCGGCCGGCCGGCCTTGTCTCCTCTTCCTAGTTCCCACCGCTGGCAGTGCCCCAGCCCCCAGGCAACGAGGCACGGCATCCCCCACCCAGCCACCCCCAATCTCCCATGTAAATCCCTAAATGACTAAACCCTAATTGCTAGATTAGAGGCTTCAATTTGTTATTTTTTATTCAGTGATGTTAGATTTTTTGATGAAATGCAATAATTGATTACATTTCTATTCCGGCAAGGTGCTTCTCCCTGCAGACATGCCTTCCTATTTGCCTGGATCTGAGACCATGGACTATGGGATATTGGGATGTTCGAATGTAAGCATTAAAATTATTTATATTTACCATGGATTGGTTTGAAAAAATTAAATGTTCTCCTATATTGTTTCCCTATGATAGATGCCCAATTTTAATGTTTCATCTACTTAGGCATGTTGCTTAGTTTAGCCATTCCAATAGCTCATCCATGCCAACTAAATTGGTTCCTGCCCCCTGCTAAAAAGTCGGCTACACAAAATTGAAAAAGGTTGACTTGGTATCCTTCATGCTGTTGCATGTATAGTGATCACTTTTAGTTTTGTGATTTTGTCACCCCTGAATCGTATAATGGTTTTTCCAGGAGGTGCACTTCAAGAGAATGGTATGAGCCTATGATACAATTTGTGTAGGTTATAACAGCATCACATTTACTATTGTGTTCATAAGTTTCCTGCGATAAGGTCTGTGCAGCCCCTATTAGCTTTTTTGCTATCTGTTTTTCCTCACTTGATCATAGGCTCTGCTTATACTATCTGCTGGGTACAGTCTATGTAGGCTTTTCATCAAAGCCAGGACAACTAAGATGACCTTCAAACATTGCTGAGGTTTGGATTTCTTTTTATGATGTATCAATGTTCTGATTCCCACAATAGCCCTACTTACAAATAACTATATGCCAAGACTTTGGACCATGTTTTCCTACAAAATTGTTTCTGGCATGTATATAATTTTCCTTTGTTTACCAATCTCCATTAATATTACAGAAATATTACCTTAGTTGCTCCAAAGAATGTTTTTTTAGGGCAGCTCCAAAGAATGTATTAGCAATGGTTATGCATAGGACAAATTTCTTTGAACTGGTGAGGCTATAGAGAAGTTATTGAAGACAGAAGACATAGTAATCATTATTTGTAAAACACTGAATTCTTGGTAGACTTGGATGTCTTGTATGAAACATCTCTTAGGTGCTGCCAAGGAGCAAGTTTAACTTATTTTGGTAATATGTACTAGGTTTGTTGCTATCGGAACAAATATTTGAGCAATACTAGCAGTTTGGTTCTTCGCCTTTCTAGGAATGAGCCGCATTGGAAGATGCAGTTTGTATTATGGAAAAAAATATTGGATGATCATGTGGTGCAACTAAAACTGGTCATATTAATCCCATGACAGGTTTGTTTACAAGGCAATTGAAAGCTTACTTCTATTAAAGACATGCATATTATTTGGGTGTATTGGCCCCTTGATAGGCATAAGGGTCACAATTACTTAGGGCATGGTACTGCTATTATTCAGTCTAGGTCACTATTTTTATTCATTTCATTGTTGAAGAAAACTAAATTATTTTTTTTTATTAAATTATTGTGTTTCTTTCTCATACCAAAATGCTAGCATGTTGTAATAGTTATCATTAGAAATTCTTGTGTTTCATTCATTTGTTCTTTTTATGGTTATGTGCTTAAAAAGATGACTTCTTAACCCTATGTTCATTGGTTCCTTACCAATTTGCACTAACATGTTTAAATATCCTGTTTTATACAAACTGAAGGAAAATTGAGAGCTTATTAGTTGATATTTAAATGTCTTCTTTTTTTAAGGAAAATTGAAGGTTGGGGAGCATCTAATCGTGAAGCTGTAGAACTTGAAGACTTATGCTTTATTGCAATGAAGCTATAGAAGTTGAGAGCTTCGTAGTTTATTGCGTTGAAACTTATACTTAAACTGTGTTTTGGTGACACTGAAATCCAACTGTATTTATGTTGGAGTAAAAGGCACTGGCGGTCCCTAAACTTTTTCCGCGGTGCCATTCAGATCCACGATCTTTCAAAATCGAAAAGCGCATCCCTGAAGTTGATAACGTGTGTATTTTAGGTCCAAATCTTATCCGAAGGAGTAATTTGCCACCATGGACAGTCCACGTGGCATTTTTTATATTTAGAAAATTTAGAAAATCATAAAAAATCCAAAAAAATCATAAAAATCCAAAAAAATTCATAAAAAAAATAAAAAAATTACAAAAATACTTTCAAAAAATGATGCAATGGTTATATTTTTGATGAATCTTCTGTCGATTACGTGCTTTCTCTGATGGGGCTATTTGGCTGCAGTAAAACTAGTTTGCTCGATATGCATGCTGGTACGATTCCTAATCATAAGTATAATACTGGTGATATTTGTGATATACTAAAATATGTAATTTTTATGTATTAGAACTTATTTGTTATAATTTTGGAAGTATTTTTGTAATATTTTTAATGATTATTTCCAATTTTTCTTGATTTTCCATAATTTTTTGTCATTTTTTATGAATTTTTTTGGATTTTTTTATTTGTTGATTTTTATGATTCTTTTGGATTTTTTTTATGATTTTCTGAATTTTTTATGATTTTTTTTGAATTTTCTAAATATAAAAAATGCCACATGGACTGTTCACGGTGGCAAATTACTTCTCCGGATGAGATTTGGACCTAAACGACACACGTTAGCAACTTCAGGATGCCTTTTTTGATTTTGAAAGATCGTGGACCTGAATGGCACCACGGGAAAAGTTTAGGGACTACCAGTGCCTTTTACTCGTTATGTTGCTATGTACCATGTACTTGTGAATATTTGTATAACTTGGTCACTTGTAAATTTATAATGAATTTATTTACGTAAAAAATTGTGTGGTTTATTTATATGATGATGAATTGTGTTATAAATTATGACGATAAAATTCGTCACAACATTCCACTATGTCACCTGCCACGTCATCTACCATGGCACATGCCATGTCATCTACCATGTGGCAGCATCCTAGTCACTTATTTGTGACGTTTTCTGTTTCAAACAATGATGATTGATGTCGTCATAATTTTTTGTGACGTTGAAACATTCATCATTAATTTTGTGACGTTCTTCCTTATTTTGTCACAAAAGGTCCATAGAGACGCACCTTCTGTGATAGACGGGTTTTTGTCACAGGACCATCACAGATAGCATACGGTGATAATAAAAACCCTCTTTTCGTCACAAAAATTTTGTCACAGAAGGCCATATTTCTTGTAGTGCTCTCTCTCTGTCTCTCTCCTGCCTCACTTTCTCTGCCGCTGGCTCGCCTCCTCCCGACCCATCCCCGCACCTCCCGCGCCTACCCCACCTCCCGTGCCTCCCGCGCATTCCGCCGTCGCCACTCCCCGTGCCTCCACGCCCCTCCCCACGCATCCCACTACCACTCCTAGGCCATCGACGCCGACGGCGTTGCCGGGAAGGACGTCGGCTCTGACGAGAACGAGGTGGTGTGCCGTAGGGACCATGACCTAAGATGATCCCACGCCTTTGCCTCTGATTTGGGGGAGGAGAGGGAAAGAGGAAAGGAGAGGATATTTATTTTTTTTGCCTATTTTATGACTGTATCACCACGTCTCATGCGACATGCACAAAACCACTTGCAAAACCGTTCCGGGGGGTTATTTACTCCTATTTTCAAGTTTTGCGGGATACAATATCTTGTTTCGCAGTTCAGGGGTGTATGTAGACGAATGGTCATAATTTAGAATGTAATATAGACTTTTCTTTTTAATAAATTCTTTATACTTTATGGGTTTTATTTTATTGTGAAACTTGCTAGGGAAAATCGCGCTCAGTAACGGGCCGAAGTAACCGGTGAACTTGGCCCGACGCGACACCGGCCCATGATGCGGCCGAGCTCTCAAGCTTGCCACGCGTGCGTCAAAGGTGCTTTCTGGGAGTACGCCTTTGTGCTGGGGAGACGCGCTGCTGAAACACGCCTCCAGTTAACCTGGCAGGTGGGCCACGAGCCCACAGTCAGCGACATGCCATCCGGCAGCAGCTCGCTCACACATGAACCTGTATCTGTAGATGGGGCCCGGAGGTCAGTGACAGTGGCAACGGGAGTTTGCACGAATCTCGACGTTCATCGGACGCCCGTTGGTCGTCGTCTACCTCGGAACGGTGTCGTGGCCAAACCACGGCGCGTCCGGTCACCCACTTCACATGTGCATCCATGCATTGGGTTCTACGCAGCATCGCGGTGCTATGGGTGTCAGCAGCGGGGCCGGGGTGGCCAGACGCGGCGGCACGAAGAGCAGCGGCAGAACCGCATGCCGGCGATCCTAAAGATCCTATCTAGTGGCGTGCTTTCGCAACACTGACGCATGAGGGGGCTTGCAGGGTACGTATTGGTTCTTATCTAGACCCTGGCTGGACGCGGCAAGGAGTGGAGTTGGCTGGCGACGGTGGTGGCGGCAGCGCCCGAAACAGAGGTCATGCGGCCAGGGATCTCCGGTGCAGCTCTGCTTCAATATATGGAGGGGAAAGTTAGGAGGTTCGTGGAGGAACCCTAGGCGAGCGGAATCGGAGAGAGGCTCACCAAATCGAAGGATCCGATTGGCGATGAGTTGTTGGTAAATTTGGGGGAAATGCAGGTGGAAAACGGTACGGCTTCGAAGCGGCTTTAAGGGGCTTCAAAATTTTCCCAATTGTGCTCAATCTAGATCCCGTCTTCAAAATTTGGGATGTTGCATTTATGTTTTTTCACACGGATTAATTTTCACATGGTTTTACTCAGCATTTATGTTTTTTTTCCACAAGAAGGTGTTGCTTGGATGCTCTAGATGGTCAAGGCTGGGTACTCCATCAAGAATCTTTGTGTTGAGCTATGACCGTGAACTGAGGTTCCAAGTTTCCAACAATCCTAAGCTCCTCATCACGTAAACTACAAGTTCTTTTGAGTAGGGTGGTGGCAATGCGACAAGCGGAGCTGGAGAATTTTTATTCGGTGGCATATTTGTGTGAGTGAACTTCATAATGACTGGCAGATTTTGAACTTTTTAATAGCATCAGATTTTGAACTTTTTAATGACATGTGTAAAGTGGCCATTTTGCATTGGCATGTATCTAATTAACCATAAAAAACTTGCCACAAAACAAAACATGTCATCATGTTGTATCTATCATCTCCCCTTCTTTACCACAAAACAGAATTATGATGTTCTTATACAAACATGAATGTATATATAGTAGCATTTCTATATGTATCATCACCAACTAAAATAATTTACATGAAAAGGAATCTGAATTTACACCATGACTCATCTTGTTGGAACCTGGTTTGGGTCGATGATATACCCTACGGGGCCTCCACGGCCCATTGAGGCCCTTCGAGACAGGGAAGGCGGCCTCCTCAGCTCAACATTGGCCGGCACAGGGATTTCGACGGAGTGGCCAGAAATGCAGAGTGATCCATTGTCATCCTGATCCCAGTACACCTCGACCATGACGCCTCTTGGATGATCCTCTGTCTCAGTACCAGGAATACCAACAAAACGAGCTCCCTTTGGTATCTGCACATTGTCATAAAAAATTTCCAATATTGATGAAGCAAAGCTAGACAGGAATTTCCAAAAAAGCAAAGTATGCAGGCAATTACTGTATGGCAATAAACTGCATCTTATGGAATTTTTGTTGTCATGCTCAGAATTGCAGTAGTGTTATGATTACTGAGGACAAACCTGAACACATGCTCCTGAGGATAGATTCAGAGTCACCAGGGTACCTTCAGCAGTAGAGCTCTCAAGCTCTGCCTGCTTTGCAATGTTCAGGAAGACCTCTTCAAGTGTCGTGAGGCCGAGTTGAATGTCTGAGATGCCGAACTCCACTTCCCTATCTTGGAGCTCTCCAAAGAATCTCTGCTTGTTCAAAAAGTATTAGCGCATCACGAATTTATCAAATGGTGTCTGCAGGAGTTTTTATGACAAGGTAGTACCGTCAGAAGTGATTCTTTGCTATGGGGGATGACAAATGTCAAGAATGTCCTGCTCTCCTCTTTTGGGTCCACATCAAGTCGCTGTTTGGATAAAAATATCACACTTCATTTATTCCACATAATAAGAGAAAATCTATAGTATATATTTAATGATGTAACACATACTTCCTTGAAGAAACATTTCACAGCCTCTATGTTAGGATTAACCGGGATTTCAGAGTTGTTGTTGATGTTAGGGCTTTGTGCATGACCATTTCCAGAGAAATTCACATTAGCAATATATCCAGTTCCAAACTTTGACTTCAGCCTTATTGAAGTCCCAATGCACCGCAATTTTCCCTTTGCCATGATAGCTATCCGGTCACTAAGAATGTCCGCTTCCTCCATGGAATGGGTGGTCAAGACAATAGCTCTTCCTTTCTTTGCTTCCTCTATGATGTCCCATACGTGCCTCCTTGTTATTGGATCCATGCCAGTTGTCTGTATAGGATATATAGTTAGACTAACGTTTGATAAGTGATGTATAGCAAGCAAACTGACAGTAAATTTGACATGTCTCTACCGGTTCATCAAGAAAAACCAATTTTGGGTCACCAATTAGAGCAATTGCAACACTTAACCGGCGTTTCATTCCTCCGCTGTAGCTACCTGCTCTCACATTAGCTGATTGGCTGAGTTTCACTTGGCATAAAGATTGCTCAACTACCTGAATGAGATGAACAATGAACAACAAGAGAAAAGATTTAAGTGTCAAACCATGAAGGGTTTTAGAGAGCACATGTCAATAGATACTTGAGAAACATACCGATTTGATTGTTGCTGGAGGTAATCCCTTGATGCTGGCAAACAACTCCATATGTTCCTTGGCTGTCAATGCATCCCACAGGATGTCAAACTGAAAAGAAATAAAACACAAGTATTTATCTTTTATACTAATGCACGAGTACTTCCATCAGCAATACAAGAATATTTAAAGCTCCTACTTGTGGGCAAACTCCAATCATCCTGCGAATATTTGACATTCCCACAGTGCTTCGAACAGAATGACCATAAATCAATGCTGTGAAGGTCGAAAATGACTCATTAGAATGTCCATGGTTATTGAAAAATGTAACAAAATGTTGAGGAATGATGGTATGATACATTGATACTAACCATCACCGCCTGTAATTGGTGTGATTCCAGTTAGGCAACTTATTGTAGTTGTTTTACCAGCTCCATTGGGCCCAAGAAGACAAAACAGCTGGTCCTTCTCAAGGTTCACCCATAAGCCCTGAAGAAATAGTTTAGGTGATCATTAACAAGAAGAAGCAAAGCTTGCTTGTCTTATATACCAGAAGCTAACTGGCCACTTACTTTGACAGAGTGAAATGGTTTTGTTTTTCTGCACCTGCAGCAACCCATACTAAAACTTCCTGGATATGTTTTCCGCAAACCACGTATTTGAACTGCAACACCAGGATCTACCTCATTGTTTGCAGTTTGCTCTTTTACTTGGTTTTCCTCAGCAAGAACATCCTCATCAGTAGGGGTAGCATCATCTGATGGACGGTTTGAACCAAAAAAGCTAAAGAGGCCGCCCTCTGGAATAAACCATTCAGATCAGTGAATAATGTAACATACACCATTTAAACAATATGCAAAACCACCGACACTTGAAAAAAAACTACAACCTTGCATCTTGCCTCCACCTTTCCCAGTCCAGTATGAGGGCATTAGAAAGTAGAAAACCGACTTTCTAACACCATTGGCATTTGGGATTATGTTATCAAAGTAGATTGCCAGGACAAACCACAAGAAAAAAGTGGAGATGAGCCACTTGTAGATGTCATCCTGGAAGTTTATTAACACTCAGATCTTGAAATTTGCATAAGCACTAAAAACCATGCTTTCTAATGAACAGAATGTTATGCGTACAATAGTGATGACGCAGTCCGTCTCAAAAGATTGGCACTTTCCCCGCTGATTCCAGCTAATACCTTTGTCTTCAGGAGTGGCTGTTGCCTTACCTAGAATATTCAGGGCTTGAGCAAAAACATCAGGAGGAAAAAGGGACCATATTGTCCGGTAGTAATTTTGGTAGGAACTTGAATACGGAAACCCAAAGGTTGTGACAAGCTGCAAAGGAAAATAAAAAATGGGGTTTGCATATTTCCTGACAAGTTCAAACACCTGATCCATAAGATAATAAGTAAGCAGACTTTACCTGTGTCAAGAAGCCAATAATGAATATCGCAAATCCAACAGTGGTAGCTGATGCAGCTTTTGTTACAAATGTGGATATCATGAACGCAAAACTAAGCTGAAAAAGACATCATAAATGAGCATATAACTCTGATCTGAATCAGGAAATGTAAAAACAAAATTCCACTCATGATTTTGGTCTAAATTTAACATTTCATATGGACATACAAAAAACAAGCAACTTGATCAGGAATTCAGGATGCGGAACTTACCATGTTGAGTTGGAAGAGGAAAAACAAGAGGAATAGGATTCCAAAGTTATTGTGCAAGAAGAAGTCAAACTGGAACATCATCCCAAAGAGCACAGTAAAAAGCGCTGAAATTAATGTAAGGAAGGCTTCCCAAGTAAACCAAGATAACCAATATGCTGATTCATAGAGCCCCATGATAGACATAGCCTGCAAATATGTACAAAACTTTGAGTCATGCCAAGCATCAAGACACCTAATCATGAAACACTAGCAGAGAATGGCTAAAGCTCAAACCTGACGAAGCTTAAGTTCTTTCTCTGTCACCAATGCACTAATTTGGAAAACAAATCCAAACATTGCAATGGCAAGGAAAAAAGTTGGCCCCGCTTGGGCAATAGTAGAGAAGGTTTCGGTGGCTGGGTGAGCGAATTCCTTGAAACCCACAGTCCAGCTAAAATTTGGATCTGTAAAATTCATGGAAAATAATTCTTATTTCCAAAGCACAACTATCATAAAAATACACTAACATTTATTTATGTAGCATACAATATGAAAAGATATGGTTAAAAAACTAAATGAACTAAATAGAAGGAATTCTTGACAAAAGGTATGAGACCAATTTCAGTTAGTAGGCATTGAACCAACAAAAAATATCATGGAAACAACAATACCTCCAATCAGCAGCCTTGCCATTTCCCTCTCAGCTGCAACTTGAAGTGGTATCTGAAACTTGAAGGTAGGGTCCTCATATGTTCCTCTCCGAGCTACCGGAGTGGAGTTTGTCTGAATACCATACTTTATCTGGGTAGCATTTATATCTTGAAAATGCAAAGCACCAGGGCAACGCATCGGATTCTCAAAAAGCCAAGCATCAACTTCATCTGGAGTCGTAAAACCTAGGACCTGAGAAACTCACCACAAAACAATCAGACTATTTGCTGCATGTTCAGTAGTTATCAGTTCTAGAATGATCTTGCAAGGTTGTTAAGTGACAGAGAAGAAACTAATGTTAATGTACATAGACAAGTCCACATATTTTACGTTACATGTTACTTTTGAATCTGAACCTAAGTGAAAATTATATCATCTTGAACAGCATACTTTATTCTGGTGGCATATGAAGAGAAAAAGGTTTCTAGAGCTGAATTGATGTCAACACATACTACAGAATGGGCACATAAAGTCTGGACTCCCAATTAAATGAAATAATTAAATTATTAGACAGCATTTGGCAGTAAATAATTAAAATCTTTACACACCGTTCAGCAGGAACTTCGGTTGATCAAGTTCTTGATCAACAAAGTTACATTGTTTCATTCAATATTGTTGTTGGCAATAAGAAATAAATGCAAAGTTGTATACGACGAGAAAAATCAACACCATTTCTTTGATAACCACGTTGTTCCTCCCTAGAAATTATCAAGTATATTCTAACATTCCAAGGTGCACCCTCACCGTCTATACTCTCTATTTCCGAGTAAAGGTGTTACACAAACCGAATCAAGAAACAACATAATGGAACGAGAATAACATAGAGCGCAGATACAGCTTCTGTTTCAACTCCTATATGAATCCTTTCCGATTTCCTACAATTTTTCAATTTCCGTTAACAACTAAACAGCCATCATTTTCAAGTCCAATATGAGTCCTTGCAACCTCTATTAGTGAGTACCCACAACCACCATCCTGATGTGACATGTGCAACTCACAAACTGGAATTGTCAAAGGTCAACCGAAGTGATGAACTAAGGTCAATCAAATCAGCCAACATGCTATGGAAGGCTAAAACAGAGGACTTCTCAAACAGGACTATATCCTATCAAATCAATTCCTGTTCATAATCCCAAAAATCAACCCCTTAAAACAGGAAGATCGACAAGAGGTATATGCCAGAATAGAGGTAAATGGGTACCCGCAAGGTGTCCCACTTGCATCCATACGCCAGAATGACGACAAAATCCCAAAGAACCCAATCCAATATCTTGTAATTAAATCACCTCCATAGAACGATTGAAAATTTCATCTTTTAAGATGCTAAAAATATACCCAATTCTCAAGCTGTGTGTCAGGCAGTTTTCTCTTCAGGAAAAAAAAAAATCAAAAAAGAGGGCAAAAAAATCCCAATCATCCACACCACACCCAAAACCAAAACCAAAAATCCTCACGCCAAACGTGCCGGGCACACCTCCAGCGGCGCCGCCCAGACTGGTCAAACCAACGCCGCCCACAACCAAATCAGGCACCCACTACGCCCAATCCTATCTCGCAGAAAAAAAAAATAGAGAAAAAAATCGTATCTTGTGATCATCGAAGGCGAAACCGAGGAAGGAAGGGGCCGGGCTGGCTGACCTTGGTGGCCGGGATGGGCCTGCCGGGGTTGTTGGTCCGGATGGCGTCGACGAGGCCGGCGACGCGGGCGCTGCCGCCGCCGCTCCAGAGGAAGTCGTAGCAGGGGGACTTGACGAAGAACTTTTCCTCGCAGGGCGGGATGGGCGGCGCGACGAGCGCCTCGGGGTCGGGCACGTTGCGGTAGGCGGTGGTGTAGGAGAACCTGGAGCGGACGGCGCGGTCGATGCAGAAGATGAGGAAGATGAAGACGAGGGACGAGAGCAGCTGCAGCGCCGCCGACCGCCGGTGGCGCCAGGTGAGGGCGGCGTTCTTGCGGAGCAGAGACCGGTACTGCTGCCACGCCAGCGCGCCGCCGCCGAGGAGCTCCATCGGAGGCGGAGGCGCGGTGAGTCCTTTGGTTCCTCGCCTTCTTGGGGAGTGGGAGGTGGAAAGATGGAGTTGCTTGTGTTTTGGGGTATTTATAGGAGGGAATTTCAAAACGGCCGTGGGCGTTTGGGAATGAAACGGCTTCCTATCTATCTCGGTATTGTCTTTTGGTGGATTGCATTTGCTTCCTTCGACAGCAAACCAGTCATTAATGAACTAGCCATTGCACGTCATTTGGAATAGAAGACACAGAACGTTTGCGCGTCCAGTAACTCAGGTGTAACGTGAGCTTGGGTATGTAATAGAGATTTCTGAAACCAGGGGGAAGTTATAGCTCTTGTTCTTTTTGACATAAATTAAATTAAATAAAAATCTTTTCTTTTTGTGCGAACTAAACTTTACGGTGCTTTATAGTCATTTTTGCAGGGTTTTAATAGTTCTTCGTAAAGTTATTAAAATATTCTTTAATAATTTTTTGAACTCTTCAAAGCCTCTCTGAAAGAGACAACTTTTTTAGATTAAACTTTCAGCAACTTTATGCTGAAAAAAATAAGGATCGAGAAAGGTCTTGACCAATTACGAGAGTGTTTTGATGACTTTAAAGAAAATAAAATATATATATTTGAATTACGAGAAGGATCACTCAAAACTTCAAAACAAATGACCGCAAATACTCCATCATTTGTCTTTAGAAAAATATAAATTTTGCCTGATAATTTTTAATTTTATTGTAAGTTGTAAATAACAAGATCTTAGATACTGATCTTACCTGTCGGGTCTATACTGGACTGGTGGACCCGATAGTGAGGTTGAGTTCGGATCAAGTGTCTGGTTCAGGTTAGGTCGGTTTGGTCGAGTCAAGGTTGAGTCCTTCCCCGATCTGGCCATTGTGTTGCCCGCTTGTCCCAAACTTAACCTTTAGCTTTCCACCGAACACTACAAATCCAGGTGGCCCTCTATAATACTGTAGCAAATATAGAGGGGCTGCTGGAGGGAAGGAATCTTTTAGAGGGTAGTTTAAGTTGTGAAGGAATTTTAAGGGGACATATAGAGGGGCTGTTGAAGTTGCCTTAATGTCTAACGAGTTGGTATTAGCCTATCACTCTCTAGAGGACCAACCTGGCAGTGGCTTCACATAGCTTCCCCTCGCCCTAGATGGCCCGATCCAATCCCCTTCTGCCGTTTCTCTCCACCACGCATGTGACCACTTACCCAAATTTCCCCACGACGCATCGAGTCGCCTCTATAGAATCTAAGCTCATGTCCTCTGCTCACCCTGATAGCGGCGCAGGCATGCCTTCAGAGAGAAAATTGGCTATTTGCCACTCTCTTTGCGTGGCTTCGCAAAATTGCCACTCCTAAGAATGACTTCGCAAAATTGCCACCTACCTCGTTGGCACATTGTTTCCACTGTCATTTTCCTCCTTTTATTGGTTTTCCTTTTCTAATCCAATTGATAGGTTGGTGAAAAGACAGGAATGCCCCTGGCTAAACAATCATCCTGTTTTGCGTGGCCGCCGCCTGTACATCCCCCGCGCCCGCCGTCTCTCGTGCGCCAGGCAACCGCCCGCCGTCTCCTACGCACCAGGCCGCCGGCGATAGTCACCCGCCATCTGTACGTCTCCCGCGCCTATATGTCTCCTGCGCGACGCCGCCGGTACATCCTCTCTTTCTTCCGTCGGTAAGCAGGTTCCGAAAAATCCTTACTTGAATCAGGTTTAGTGCTTTATGTGATGTAGATGTATATACTTATCAGCAAGTATAATACCTTTACACGGAAAATGCAAACAATCAGAATCAATAAGGATAAATGATTAAATATTAAAGTAGTACTAGGGAAAATTAACCCTGATCCACCAAACATATCCAACCAAAATCATCAATCCACCATCGTTTAAAATACAAGCCAGATATATAAAATATTGATAAAGTGCAAATTGTTTAGCCAGGGGCATTCTTGTCTTTTCACTGGCCTATTAATTGGAAAAGAAAAGGAAAACCAATAAAAGGAGCAAAATGGCAGGGAAAACAATGTGTCAATAAGGTAGGTGGCATTTTTACGAAGACATTCTTGAGAGTGGCAAATTTGCGAAGTCAAACGAAGAGAGTTGCAAATAGCCAATTTTCTCTGCCTTCAGGATGACAGCGGCAAATCGAGGACAACGACGGCTTCCTCTTCCTAGACAGATGAAAGCGACTTCCTTCTCCCCAACCCAACGCCGAGATGGTTTGCTCCCGCATAACAACAATACCCAACCCTACCCATCATGACCTCAAGTCAGTACAAGGGCATGGCGGACATTTGGGATCCCCAATCTAGGCCAAGTCAAGACTAGGGCTGGAAATTTTGCTCGCAGCTCGTGGCTCGGCTCGGCTCGGAGGTGCTAGCGAGCTCGAGCCGAGCCCACTTTTGGGGCTATGTAAAGGCTCGTTACTGACCGAGCCTAGTCTGGCTCGGCTCAGCTCTGCTCGTTGGCAGTTTTTGAACTTGAAAACGTCTTTGGCTCGTGGCTCGACTCGTACATGCTCGGCTCGGCTCGGACGTGTTACAGGGCTCGAGCCGAGCCCACTTTTGGGGACTCGCAAAAATGGCGAGCCAAGCTCGACCGAGCCAGGCTCGTTTTCCACCCCTAGTCAAGGCGGATCAAACATACCCGACCTAACCCATCATGACCTCTAGTATGGAATCCTGTTTTCGTCCCAAATCCCACCCGAGACCAATTTTTTATTTCCAACAATTTCTGGTTAAAAATTGATGGAACATATATTTTTGAAATTTAAATTAAATGGAGTGGGTACAACAATGAAAATCGATAAAAGTTCTCGATGAAACATTTATCAGAAAATTATTCGGTTTGAATGAGAAATCAATGCAGGAAAATCTTGGTTTGATTTTTCAGGAAATTGCCTGGTTTTAGCACGAAATGATTCAGTACTTTTTTTCATTTTATCTGAAATTTTAAATTCCGTGATTTTGATCCCTTTCCATGGCGATTTAAATATTATTATCGAGATTTAGAATTAGGAAGTTGAGCATGTTCTATCTCGTTTGTGTGTTTTTGAACCTAGATAGTGTAATTTTAAGAGCCATGCGTAGTCCTTTTATAAAAACTATTTGGTTTTTTTTTAGAGATGCTTATGACCAGCCCAACAGCGCAGCCCGCATACCTCGCGCTTAGCCTAGAACCTTTAGCCTTCCCCCCAACTAAAGCTGGCGATTTAACCCGACCGTTTCATTTTCTCATCTTCCCTCAACCTCACCGGCGATTCAACAATACGCCCCCTCGCGACATCACCACGCTAAGATTCTGCTGAGCATTATTCATAACATGCCACTTGCAGCACCTATAAATTATTTCAGGGAATACCTTTGCAATTGCAACATTCATTGCCCGATTTTGATCCGTCATCATACACTTGGGGCTTTTCCATTCATTTCAAGCTTAAATGTCTCGACCAAACATGTGAGTGATTATGTCGTTTCATCAACCAGCAAAGCACACCCAAATAATACTGTCCGCAGGTGGTTGTTTACACCAACAAAGGATGCAAAAGTTATTTTGTACCTGCAATGCAATAAAAATGAAAGACATAAAGTAAAAAAATATAGTTGTTGTCATATAAACATTACTTTTTCATTTGTTGTTGCAGAACAATTGTTTCACAAGGCTAAACAAATTGTTTCAATAGAACAAACAATTGTTTTAGCAAGCTATTGTTTCAACAGAAATTTTGTTTCACCAAGTAATTGTTTCAACATGCATTTCTTCTGACAACTACTTGTTTCAACAGTTCAAACATTTTGTTTTAACAGCAAAAACACATTGTTTCAACATAACAAATAAATGTTCCAGCAGATCAAATAAATTGTTTCAACAGAACAACGGAATTCACAGCGCACAAAAGCATTTCTCTATTAGTGCAACACATATCAGAATTTTTGTTTCACCACAACGGCAATTTGGAACAATAAAAAAGATTTTTGCAACAATTTGACATGTGTTCTATGAACCATACCTCATCTTTCAAATCAACAATTTCCAAATCCACAGATGATGCTCTGACCTCAACCTTCTTCTCCACGATCTGCGGCCCTGACAACCTGGTTGCCGCTGCGCCGATTTGAATCGGCTAGCTACAAAACTGTCGAGGAATAGCTCCTTCTTCTAGGGTTCATCATATATGTGACATGGAGGGAGATGCCACACTATTTGATTGAAATTGAGGGTAGGGGAGACAAGGGGGATCAATTTCGAGGGGTGGGGCGGGGCGGAAGGTACAAATCAGCGTGTAGCCCTGGTGGTGGGGAGGTTCACGAGCACGCTGCGGCGGCCTTTGATTTAGGGGAAGAAAAAAAGGAGAAACAATGGTGGGATAAGTTTGTTCCAGTGGGACGCCGAGTTGTTTTAGCGGGTGGAACCGTGGAAGGTTGGCTGAGCTGAACGTGCCACTGGTGGGCCGACCGGACTGCGTGAAGCGTCCGACGGCCGTGCGCAGGGGTCGGATGTCCGTCCCCAAGTCACCGCTTTTTTTAACATTTTGATTTTATTCATATTATTTCTTCGAAATCTCAAAGTCAGAAAAAACATTTTTATATCTTGCTTCCATTATTATTTTCAGTTTTTCGAAACCCAAAATGGTAAAAGTTGAACAAATAAGATAATTTCAACCCATTTTAAAATAGGTTTATTGTATGGGTGCCATTGTAGAACAACGATTTTATAGTAATGCTATTTCAAAACACGATTTAATTTAGATGATATTACAAAGTGCAGATAATTTCAAACATGCCATTACGAAGCTTTCAATGTATATATGAGTTAAAAATAAAACTAATATACATTTTGACTTTCAGGTCCCACTTATCATACTCTTCCTTCTTCTCTCTTCCTCTCTCAGATCCACTCTACCTCCACCCTCGTCGCCGTTGTCTCAACCAGTAGACGCTACAATGGTTGCCGAAGTTGGGGAAGGAGGAGCCGTCAAGGATTGGGGAGGAGGCAAGCCGGCGCTCAACCCCGCGCTAGTGGCGTCGACATCGACGGCTATGTCCTTTGGGCGACGGCAACGACAACCATGGCACGGGTAGGGGAACTGGAGCCCAAAGTCGCGGCAGCGCAGAGTTTAGAGTGGCGGCACCGGGGGGGGGGGGGGGGGGGGGGAAGGAAAAGGTAGGAGAAGAATCTGAGTGTATGGCATGTGGGATCCATCAGTTCAAATGTGTATTTGAATGTATTTTGTTTTTTAATAGGATGGGAATGCTTGATAATAGCAGTTTTGAAATCAATTTCACTTGTAATGACATCTAAACCAAATCACGTTTTGTAATGGCATTTCTATGAAACCGGCATAAAATAGGCTCTATCCACTGTTCGCACGAGCTTCCTTTCCGGATAAATAACTGCACAAACCTGAACCATTTTATAAAGTTCATGTGATCAAGATGAAGCGTGTGAGCAAGTGCGTGTCTCATACTCCCTGTCATAAAAACAAGTCGACGTTGACTTTTGACACGTCTTTGACAATTCATCTTATTAAAAAAACTATGTAAGTTATCATTTATCTTGTTGTTACTTGTTTTATCATTAAAGATAATTTAAGTATGACTTATATTTATACATGTTTGCACTAATTTTTTGAATAAGACGAATGGTCAAAGATATTTGTAAAAGTCAACGGCGATTTGTTTTTATGACCGGAGGTAGTACTATTTTTAGCCTATGCAAAGGACCGGAAAGGGATGGGATTTATTGAGAATGTATTTGATTCTTGTCTCGGATTATTGTATATCCGTGAGGAGGTGGCATTGACGCATTGTAAGGTGTGGATGTTTGTTTTTAAGTAAATTGCACGAAACGTCCATAAAGCTGTGCAACGTTTCACTTAGAATAAAAACATTTAAAATCAAATTTACCATTTCATTAAGTGATCTGCATGATATGGCTTCTTAGTCAACATAGTATATGGCCATATCTACCGACCCAGATCCATTCTAAATCAATAAAAATAATTCAAATCAGAAATTCCTTAAAATTAATCCTAAAATTGTGAAAATAATCTAAAGCTCCTAAATCAGTAAAAAATTGAAATTTATAAAATTTAGGTAAAATATAATATTGTAAAAGAACTTTGCAAATATATTTTAAAGCATTTTATAAGTTCTTAGACGAATTCTATATTTTGTTAAAGTTTTTACAGATTTGAAAATTTTCTAATTTTTTACAATTTTTTCTGAGTTTATTTGCAAATTCTAGTTTTATATGGTTTTTATGATTTATTTCTAGGTAAAATTATTTTTTGTTTTTTGATTTGAATTTGTTTTTTTATTAATTTGGAATGACAAACGATCATTTATATCTATATATTATATTGACTAGGCAACCTTGTCATCCAAACTACTCTCCGCTTTGGACCGAACTAAAACGGTAACACAACTTCATGTACCAACTTGTTTTAAAAGTTTTGGACTAAAATGACAACTTTCTAGTGGCATAAACAATATTTGACGACAAAAGCGATATCGCAAAAAATTTTAATGCTTTAGACAAAAAAAACTTCATTATTAAAACCTGTCATGGAATTCACTCTTTTGTTTTCTAGTTTTTACCTTGAACCTACTGATTCCAATAAGAAGCATCCCAATCTTCTCTCTACAGCATCCGACTTTCTCCCATAGACTGATTCATATTATTTTCTTTCGTATCGTACCAAATTTAAAATCAATTTAAGTTTTGAATACGGTTTGGATTTTAAATCCAATTTCAATTTCAAATATAATTTTATTTTCATTTTTCCTAAATTTTAATATAGTTTGAATTTTGGAAAATTGATTTCAATTGTCAATATATTTTGAATATTGAATTTAAAATGGAACTTGACTTTTGAAATTAAAATTTGAATTTCATTATGAATTTAGGATGATTTTCAATGTAAAAATAGTTTGAATTATCAAACTAATTTTAATATTTAATTAAGAATCCCATTGAGTGCTGAAATTAAAATTTGAATTAAATTTTAATTTGGGTTGATTTTGAATTTAAAATTGGTTTGAATTTTCAAACTGGTTTGAATATTGAATTTAAAATCTAAATTGAGTTTTGAATCAAAATTAAATAAAAATTGAATTTGGGTTGATTTTGATTTTGAATTTTGTTTGATAATCGGCCGTATATCGCCACCAGATCGACTAAGACATGTCCCAAAAAACGAGTTCAAATTTTGTCAACCGGCAAAATCTATTTTTTGGGTCAATTATTACATATAATCTTTTTGCCTTTTTATCCTACTTAAAATCATAATATAACTTATGGTGGAGTATTGGTTATTTTTATACAAGTCAAACACTTAACCGCTTAGAGGGCAACTAACCCAAGCTACCCCCATTGATCCCATCCCGACGAGATAACCTTCCAACTCTCTTAATCCTCTCCCTCCTTGAGACCTTGCCGCTACCATGCCTCCCCCTCCGCCTCCATGTTGCACCTCCATGCATCCTTTGTCCACGTCCTCCTCCTCTCCGGGTCTAGTATGTGCATCTTTTCTACCACAACACCATCTCTAGCCACCACCTACAGCTAGTGGTGCCCTTGTCATCTTGTGGCTCCAGCCCCACCTCCCCTCATCAAACCGGCCACGCCTATCTAACTCTAGCTGTCCTGTGCCAATCAATCCACCGCCATTGTTTTGCCTGCTTTGACCGTTTTTATAACTGTAGCGACAGCGTCGCATCATTTACCCCTCCCTCAATCCCTTCTCACCACCGGGTCGCCGTCTCCCTAGCCTCCCTCTAAGTCTAGAGGGCACAAGTGCTCACTCAGGCATGGCAAGATTAGGCCACAGCCACCGGGTGGGGGTGGAATGGGAGTATGAAGTGATGAGGAAGATAGGTAGTGCAATCAGTTCTACATGAGGAGGAAGGAAGCATAGCGAGGTATGTTTCCTCCCACGTTAAAATCAAGACAAGCGGTATCCCGTTCTTAAGCATTTTTCTTTCTTTTGAAGATCTCAATTTTTCTTGGATCTACCATTTTTAGCAATTTTTTGACAACTCCAAACCTCTTCTCAAGATATCACAACATTCAGAAATCATATTCTCCACTACTAAGAATAGTCGATTATCGTCTTTTCAAACCCGTTATCGGATCATGCTATACGACCGGTACTAGTAGCTCCTTGACAAATTGTTACTCTCTCTCTTTTCTGCACGTGTACACCTAGGCAGGCTGATTAATCACGTATACATACGCGTTATTGTGTCCCTTTTTTTTTCAAGATTATAAGTCAAAAGGTCCGTTCAAACAGCTTGGGAAGGCCCTGTTTTAGGTTCGAACGTTTCTTGGTGAATTTGGCAAAGTCGTGGACTCGATGGATGCCTCAGCCTGTTGTAAAGCAGTATCTTTTCCTGTTGTTTACATGCTTGGCATGGTACTTGGTGTATTCTTTCCCCTCTTTATATAAATGTTTAGGTATCTTGTCTAAACTTTTTTTAAAAAAAGTATGGAAGTCAACTGAAAAAAATCCTTTCTTATAAACAATTTAGCGTAACATTTTGTTGTAATTTGTTTAGAGTTTTTTAAAAGATCTAAAAAATATTTTATAATATATTTTAGCTGTTTCAAAGTCTTTTTTTGGATCCTCAACTTTTTTCAACTAAATTAAACCCAACAGAACTAAACACCTAATCAAAGGAGAACAGCTAGCAACAGTGGAGGACCCAGGATTTTGATAAGACCTGAACCAACTACCGGCAATTGTAATTAGTAGGCCAAACTAGAAATTATGTTTATACTAATGTAAAATGAAAAGTTGTTCAATTACACGGCTCAATTTGTCTAATTGAAAAGTAACAAAGAAATGAAAATAAAGATTGCTAATCTAAAATGATACTCCCTCCGTCTAGAATTGATCTTCATATTATGTTTTTAGTCTTTTCCATAATTGATCGTCGTATTTTCATCCTGTGCCTGTTTCTCTCGCCACAGGCCATCGTTTCTCACGCGTATTGATGGCCAGCGCTGCGATTTTACAGGGCCGCGTGCTGTGAGGCATGCATGCTGCGATATTACAGGGCCACGTGTTTGAGTAATATAGAGCATTAATGGCCATGTGCACGATTAACAAACACGTGGGGGAAGGCGGCAAAAAAAGAGGCGACACCCGCAGCCGGGTAGACGCGATTAAATGGAATGTGCTGGTATTATTGCCTGTCTTGGTGAAATAGAGGGTGGGGATAGAGTAGCAGGTGTGGATGCTCTCAGAGACGGGAGAAACAGTCATTAATGAACTAGCCATTGCACGTCATTTGGAACAGAAGACGGAGAACGTTTGCGCGTCCTTTAACTCAGGTGCAACGTGAGCAGGATATGCCATAGAGATTTCTGAAACCAGGGGGAAGTTATAATCGGAAAATGTCGAGACACACCAACAGAACTTACGAAATACTACCTCCGATCAAAAATAATTAATATTTTAGATTTGTTGTAAATCAAACTTTTCTATCTTTAACCGTCAATTCCTATAAATTTGTTAGTTTAATACCATATAAATTATATATTATGAAAGTATTTCTCATGTGAATATAAAAACATAAATCTCATGGTGTTAAACTGCACAAATTTTTAGAAATTGAAGGTTAAAGATAAAAATGTTTGACTTATGATAAAGTTAAAACATCACTTATTTTGGAACAGAGAGAATAGAATGTGTAAGCATGGAGTGCTTATTATAGTAAAGAAATATTTTATAGTGTACTGTAAAGTGTGAAAAAAAAAAGAATGGATAGAGTGTGCTAGTAAATAGTGTTATAGAATGTGCATGTAAAGGTCCATGTGGAGATGCTCTTACGAGGATGTTCCGATGACTTTAAAAAATATAAAAATATATAGTTTAGAATTATGAAAAGGACCACTCCAAACCCACCCAAAAATAAATTACTACAAATACTCTTGTAAAAAAATTTACACGATAATTTTTAGTTTTATTTTAAGTTGGAAATAACAAGATCTTAGATACTGATCTTACCAATATATAGTTTAGTAAGGTTGAGTTCAAGTCGAGTGCCTGGCTCAAGTTAGATCGAGTAAAGGTTGAGTCCTTGCCCGATCTAGCCATTGTGTTGCTCGCTTGTCCCAAACTGACCTTTAGCTTCCCAACCGAACCCTAATGTCTAGCGAACTGGTATTAGCCTATCACTCTCTGGTGGGCCAACTTGACAGTGGCTTCACATAGCTTCCCCTCGCCCTAGCTGGCCCGATCCAATCCCCTCCTGCCTTTTCTCTCTCCACCACGCATGTGACCTCTTACCCAAATTTCCCCACGATGCATCGAGTCGCCTCTCTGGAATCTGGATCCGGATCCCCTAACATTGTATGGCAATGTCGGGGGGCTACAATAGATGGTGTGAGAAAAAATGTTAGAGATGAACCGTAGCAACAGTGTGGAAATCACTGTAGCAAAACTTGTAGAAATCACTGTAGCGAACTAATGTAGCACTGAATCCCATCCATCTGATTTTGATCAGACAATGGACAGTGCAGCAATGTTGCATCTACTGTAGCCCCCTGACATGCAATGTCAGGGGATCCCAATCCCTAGAATCTGAGCTCCTATCCTCTACTCACCCTGATAACGGCGCATGCATGCCTTGAGGATGGCAGCAACAAATCGAGGACAATGACAACTTCCTCTTCCCTAGACAGATGAAAGCGACTTCCCCTCCCCAACCCAACGTCGACGATGGTTTCCTCCCACATAACAACGATACCCGACCCGATCCATCGTGACCTAAAGTCAATATGAGGGCGTGGCGGGCATTTGGGATCCCTAATCTATGCCGAGTCAAGTCGGGTCAAAGCGATACCCGACTCGACCCATCTTGACCTCTAGTATGGAATCCTGTTTTCGTCCCAAATCCCACCCGAGACCAATTTTTTATTTCCAACAATTTCTGGTTAAAATTTGATGGAACATATAGTTTTGAAATTTAAATTAATTGGAGTGGGTACAAAAATGAAAATCAATAGTTCTCGATGAAAAATTGATAAAGCTAGAAAATGTTGTCTATGGAAGGGGGACAATGGATAATGGTTATACTAGCAAATTTTTAGCCTCATGGAAAATTGCTTGCCTACCAAAAGACAAGGGAGGTCTTGGTATAAGATATTTATTTACAAAACACTGGCCTCTTGCTTAAACATCTTTTCCACTTTTTCAATAAAACTGATCTGCCTTGGGTTAACCTTATTTGGCATTGTTATTATCAAAATAAATTGCCACATTTCAGGAAACCCCTGTGGCTCCTTCTGGTGGAAAAGTGTTATTCAATTTCTACATATTTTTAGAGGAATTGCTAGTTATAAATAGGGCAATGGTCAAACAATCTCTCTTTGGGAGGACATTAGGTATGACAGTATTATGATGGCATCTATGTCAAATCTATACTCAGCAGGCAAAATTAAAGAAATTTCTCTAAGGCCCTATTCTCTTGAGCTGATCTGAACGGCTGATCGGCTGAACAGCTGAAATGACTGAACTTTGAGAGCTTCTCGAGGTAGTCTCGAGAATCGGATACATTTCGTTTGACTTGCTTTTTAAAGCGTTAGGTCCCACCTTCAAAACAGCGAAAAAACAGACTTAAAAAACTAAAATCATATGTGTTTTCTAAACGTAGATAAGTCGTTAAGCTGTTAAGCCGTTAAGCTGAAAAGAACTGGGCCTCAGTCATTCTTCCACAATGTAGAATGATATTTGTTCAGACATTAGATTTCCAGCTACTGAATGAAGGAGAAATTGATATGAATAGGAAGTTATTTATGATCTTCTAGAGTTCGCAACAAGAAATTATGATGAGTAGTAGCTGAAAATCATTATTCATGGAGATATGTAAGATTTGGTCTATGTAAGGTGTGTTTTGCCAATTGATACCAATATCATTCCAACACCTTTTACTGAAAGAGCAATTAGAAAAGTATGTTTAGTCTGTCTATGATCAGGAGGTAGAAAAAACTTTGATCTTGAGCTGACTATCAGTTTTCCATATTAACTTACATATCGGGATATTTGAAGTGGTCTAAAACTATGATAGTAGAAAAGCTGAGAAGAATAATTTTTATTTCCCATGAACATCCATTCATCTGTTATGTCCAACTGATTGGTGTGAAACATGTTTGCTTGCTTTTTGAGAAGTAACCATTCTTGGTAACCTTGGACTAATAATGGTAGCATGAAATTTTCATGTAAAAAATCCACTGCATTAAAAGAAGCTCTCAAAGTTCAGTCATTTCAGCCGTTCAACCGATCAGCCGTTCAGATCAGCTCAAGAGAACAGGGCCTGAGTCAAAACGATCAATTGTTGAATCATGGATTGAAATGTACTTGTAATGACATTGTAAATACTGTATATTAATTTATTCTTTACACCATAGGAATTTTACCCTATTGTTTTCCCCTAAAAAAATAGTTCTCGATGAAACATTTATCAGAAAATTATTTGGTCTGAATGAGAAATCAATGCAGGAAAATCTTGTTTTGATTTTTTAGGAGATTGTCTGGTTTTAGCACGAAACGATTCAGTACTTTTTTCATTTTATCTAAAATTTTAAATTCTAATTTTGGCTTTAATTTTTCAAACCGTGATTTTGATCACATTCCATGGCGATTTAAAGATTATTATCAGGATTTAGGGCCTTGTTCTTTTCAGCGTATCGTTGCGTTGGCGTAATACTGTAGCAAATTTGAGAGCCCTTGAAAAGAGGTCTAAAGATCATAAAAAAATAATTAAAAAATAGTTTTAGGATTTTTGGAAGGACTACTAAAAGCCACGAAAAAATCGTTAGAAATTATCACAACATATAGGCTATATAAAAATAACAAAATTTGCTACAATAATACGCAACGATACGTTGCGCTGAAAAGAACGAGGCCTAGAACTAGGAAGATGAGCATGTTCTATCTCGTTTGTGTGTTTTTCAACCTAGATAGTGTAATTTTAAGAGCCATGCCACTACAGGAATCCGTTGTAATTTCGTCGGCCATAAACCGACGAAAATAGGGGCTAAACCGACGAAATTTGCCGATGAAATTACGCCGACGAAATATGGGCGACGAAATTACAAACCATTTCGTCGGTTTCCACAGGCCGGCGAAATATGTTCAGCCGACGGCGGGACAGGTCAGATGATGACGTGGCTCATGTATTTTCGTCGGCTTGGGCCCATGAAAAATAAGGTTATTTTCGTCGGTTTTTAAAATACTATTTGGTTTTTTTAAACGTTTTGATTTTATTTATATCATTTCTTCAAAATCTCAAAATCACAAGAAAAACGTTTTTATATCTTGCTTCCATTACTATTTTCAGTTTTTCCGAAACCCAAAATGGTAAAAATTGAAAAAATAAGATAATTTCAACCCTACGGGTGCCATTGTAGAACAACGATTTCATAGAAATGCCATTTCAAAACACGATTTAATTTAGATGCTATTACAAAGTGCAGATAATTTCAAACATGTCATTACGAAGTTTTTTATGTATATATGAGTCGAAAATACAACTAATATACGTTTTGACTTTCAGGTCCCACTTATAATACTCTTCCTTCTTCTCTCTTCATCTCTCATATCCACTCTCCCTCCCTCTCGTCACCGTTGTCTCAACCACTAGCCGCTAGAAGGGTTGTCGAAGTTGGGGAAGGAGGAGGGGGCGACAAAGATTGGGGAGGAGGCAGGCCGGTGCTCAGCCCTGTGCTAGTGGTGTTGACGTCGACAGCTATGTCCTATGGGCGACGACAACGACAGCCATGGCACAGGTAGGGCAACTAGAGCCCAAAGTAGCGGCAGCTCAGAGTTTAGAGTGGCAGCACCGGAGTTTAGCGAGCAAGCAAGAGACAGAGAGAGAGAGTTGAGAGGGAAAAGAATAGGTAGGAGAAGAAGCTGAGTGCATGGCATATGGGATCCATCCGTCCAAATGCGTATTTGAATGTATTTTGTTAATAGGATAGGAATGCTTTATAATAGCAGTTTTGAAATAAATATCGCTTGTAATGACATCTAGGGAAAATTGCATTGTTGCCCCCTGAACTTGCAGCGATTCTCATGTAGCCCCCTGAACTTGAGTTTTATTTTCTTGCCCCCTAAACTTGTCTATGTTTACACGGTTACTTCTTCTACCATGTGCATCTTTTCCACCACAACGCCATCTCTAGCCACCACCAACAGCTAGCGGTGTCCTTGTCATCTTGTGGCTCCAGCCCCACCTCCCCTCGCCATACCGGCCACGCTGTCCTGTGCCAATCTATCCACGCCATTGTTTTGCCTGCTTCAACCGTTTTCCTAACTCTAGCGACAGCGTCACAGCATTTACCCCTCTCCTCACCCCTCCCCCAATCCCTTCCCGCCACCGGGTCGCCATCTCCCTAGCCTCCCTCTAAGCCTAGAGGGCACAAGTGCTCACTCAAGCATGACAAGATTAGGCCACGGTCACCGTGTGGGGGTGGGAAGGGACTAAGGGAGTATGAAGTGAGGAGGGAGATAGGTAGTGCAATTGGTCCTACATGATGAAGAAGGAAGCATAGCGAGGAATGTTTTTCCCACTTGAAATCAGGACAAGCGGTATTTCGTTCTTAAGCATTTCTCTTTTTTTTTAAGATCTCAATGTTTTTCTTGGATCTATCATTTTTGGCAATTTTTTGACAACTCCAAACCTCTTCTCAAGATATCACAACATTCAGAAATCATATTCTCCACTACTAAGAATAGTCGATTATCGTCTTTTCAAACCCGTTATCGGATCATGCTATACGACCGGTACTAGTAGCTCCTTGACAAATTGTTACTCTCTCTTTTCTGCACGTGTACACCTAGTCAGGCTGATTATTCACGTATACATACGCGTTAGGGCCTGTTTGGATCCCTTAGCAGCTAATAGCTAATAGCTGGCTAACAATTAGCTGCTAACAATTAGCAGGCCCCCTGTTTGGATCCATTAGCAGTTAGCTAGTTGGATAGTTGGCTGTGAGTGCAAAATTCCCATGCTACCCTTATTTATTAGGAGAGAAGGTGGGGAGAAGGAATAAAGTGAGGACAAAGCAGTTTTTTCACTATCTATTAGCAGTTGTTAGCAATTTTTAGCAGCCCAAAACCTGCTAATGGACTAATTGTTAGCAGCCCAACCTGCTAACAGTTAGCAGCAAATTAGCAGGGCCTGTTTGGATCCCTCCCTGCTAATTTTAGCAGCTAATTGTTAGTGCTAATGGATCCAAACAGGCCCTTAGTGTTCCTAGTTTTTTTTCCAGATTACAAGTCAAAAGGTCCGTTCAAACAGCTTGGGAAGGCCCTGTTTTAGGTTCGAACGTACGTCTCTCGTCGAACGTCTCTAGGTGAATTTGGCAAAGTCGTGGACTCGATGGATGCCTCAGCCTGTTGTAAAGCAGTATCTTTTCCTGTAGTTTACATGCTTGGCATGGTACTTGGTGTATTCTTCCCCCGCTATATATAAATGTTTAGGTATCTTGCCTAAACTTTCATTAAAAAAAGTATGGAAGTCAACTGAAAAATCCTTTTTTATAAATAATTTAGCGTAACATTTTGTTGTAATTTGTTTAGAGTTTTTTGAAAGTTCTAAAAAATATTTTGTAATATATTTTAACTGTTTCAAAGTCTTTTTTTGGATCCTCAACTTTTTTTCAACTAAAACCCAACGTAACTAAACACCTAATCAAAGGAGAACAGCTAGCAAACGGTATACCGTTGCAACAATATAGGTGTTTCGCACAAAACACCATGAGAAATGCCATGTAAAGCAATTTAAACAATTATAAAACACTACGTGAAACACGACACATATAAAATGCTTAAGAAACGCGTGAAACACCTGTCTGTAGTATTTTTTAATCGAAGACGGCCACAGCCTTTGGAGCCTTGGAGGCGAAGAATCCCATCAGCACTGTGTTTCTGCTCATCTGTTAATTTCCCGGGAGTTTCTGGCTGATCAAATTGGATAGAGCTGACCCAAGAACAAGCTGACCATGACCATGCTAATTACTCCACTAATTAATTAACCAAGGGTTTATACATGCATTATTAGTTCGATCGGATTAGTCAGCTGCTGCTCTTATGGAAAGAGATCCGTACATACGCAAACGCGCTTTAGCGTTGAACGGATTAATTCGCTAATTAATTCCGTACGTAGGTATAGTTTGTAAAAACTACGTTTGTTTCCGTTGATGTTAAAGGAAATAAGGGGTGTGTAAAGATGGAGCAAGAACCCCGTGTCACACTTGCATCTTACTAGCAACTAAGTGCCCACGTGCTCGAGCAGCTTGCACGTACGTACGTACTCTTGGCTTTCCTGATGGCAACAACGACACACTGATAGCTCCCCCTAATCAAGAAGTAGTTTGACCATAGAAAATTAAAGGGGCATGCAATTGTGTTCTTACCCTTCTTTTGAGAGCTAATTGTGATTTTGCCCTCATTTTTTTTGGATTGTGGGGGAGGTATGTGCCCCTAGGTTTAGAGAGAGGCCGAGGAGAAGGCGGCTCGACAATGGAAAGGTATTGTGCGAGGGCGGCAAGGTGACAGCGGCACTGTTGGTGCCATGCAATCAATAAAACGTAGTAGGGCAACGACAACAAGTGGATCGGCGTTGCCGTCCGAAGTTAGGGTGGGTGGGGCTAATGTGGTGCCAAGAAGAAGTGGGTGGAGGGGCAAGGGCTCCACTAGTCCAGGTAGTGGTGGAGGCGATGAAGGAGGCGTATAGAGCTATCTAGAGAGGAGAAGGGCAGAGGTGGAGGATGGAAGCACGCAGAGGATTAATATCCCATTTGTGAGCTCGCAAATAGGATACCATGAGCTAGACACCCCCTAAATAGAATTTCAAGACTTTTATTTGTAGGTATCTCAATCATCAAATTTTTATGATATGGAGAGGGTATTTAAGTTCTCTCCATATATATTAGAGACGAATAAAGTTATATTTGAAAGCCATATGAGTACATGGCCAAAACAATTAAGCTATTGGTGATGTTCTATAGCTTTTATTGTCAAAGCAAGTTGTCAACCAAGCTCCTCGCCAACTGACTGATTGCCATTATGTTTTTTGAGGTAAAAAGGCGGGAGTTCCGCCATTCCATTAATAGCAAGAGGGAAAAACAGAGTCATATTTACAAGGAAAAAAGGAAAAGCCCACTCCTAGCCCTAAACTAGGCAGGATCAGACGGTGTCGAGAGCCAAAGCTGAAAGTCGGTGGCCGCGTCTCTTGCCGTGAGCATCGGCAGTTGAGAGGTTTGGTTGAAGATTCGACGGTTGCGCTCCTTCCAGATGTTCCAGAGGGTGTATATCATCTTGCCATTAAGCTCCTTACGAGAAGCAGGAGTGAGCCCCAGCCGCATGCCTTCCCACCAATCCCAAAGGGGGGCCGTGGAGACGAAGGTTTGCCCGAAGGCTACGCTCCAAACTTCAGTAGCATAGGCATAGGTCTTGAAGAGATGATCCTGGGATTCCGGCATCATGATTGCCATTATGTGAAGCAATTGTTGGCATGCGTTGAATATTATTTTCGATTCTCAAAAGGTCCCGAAATGTTCTTTCCAACATGCATACGCTACAACAACGCTTAGCCCCAAAGATACCAACAATTGCTGGGATGTGAAAGATCCGTGCCATCACTATGCAAACAAAACCCTGATACGAACTCTCATAGAAGATCATATATTTTAAAAGAAATTTACATAATGGGTCTCAAAAGATTGAAAGGAATTGAATATGCTGCAGAACCTGTGTTATGCATTTTTCAAAAAAAGAACCTGTGCTGTGCTATTAGTCAAACTGAAAGGAAATTGTAAAGTCCATTCGAAAGGCCTTTTTCCGGAAGGTGTAAACTCAACACCACACCTAGTACGAACTATCGTTGAACAAGTTGGATGATAAATTTGTTACAGCACAAGGAACGAGAATTATGATAATCAGTGCCACACCCACGTACTAGGCAGCTCCAACCGTCTCTCGTCCTCTAGACCCTTGGCTCCCTCCCTCTGCTTCCCGGCAGGCACGACAACGAGGGTAGTGATAGACACGTGCTCCTCCACACCTTTCCCTTCCCCTCTATCAATCCTTCTATAATCCCCTAATCACAAAATCTCAGATCTAGGTTTGGTTGTTCGTCGCGATTCTAGTGTCCTTTCCAACAGCGGGAGAAGAAGGACAACCGGTAAACCACTGGTAGAGACCTCCACAATATGGAAGCCTCCGTTTGGTTTGGTTCCGTTTGGTCTTGAGGAGTGGACAGTATTGGGAGTGAAGATGGAGAGAGTGGAGGAATTTGAAGGATGGAGCTGAGTAAAAAGCAGTGCCGGTCAGAAAAGATGTCCGAGGGTGCTGCTGGTGGGTAGGTGGTCGGAGATGGCACCAGTGGGGAGGTGGCTGTAGGTGATGCGGACGAAGGCGCCCATGGCCACCATGGTCGAGCATATCTAGAGGAGTGTAGAGTGGGAGGGAGACGGAAATAGTGGAGGAATTTGAAGGATGAAGCTCGGTAAAAAGCAAGGAAAGCCCAAATTTTGGATACACACAACAGGATAAGCAAAGGCGTGAAAATTTTGTGACAGATCACTAATGATTCACATATAGAATCGCCAGTGATAAAAAACTATTTCACATGGCTCTATAACCAAATCGCCAGTGATAATATCACTCGCGGTTCGTTAAAGAACTGTTAGCGTTACTCATATTATCACTGGTGGTTTTTTTAGGGATCGGACTGGGACAGGGCGGAGCTCAGATGGGGAAATGTGGGCGAACGTTTCTGTAGCAGCAAGTCTTCTGCAAAAAATAGTCTACGAGCCCAGCCCACCTCGCCCAGAGCATCTCCAACAGCCTCAACAACCCTTCTATACCTCACTTTAAAACACTATTTATTACGGGGCTGTTGAAGATGCTCTCATACAACTCCAGCATTAATTGCCGGCACCCCGTCTATTGTTGCCACACCACCTGAAAACCTTGTTTGTTTAACGATCAATCATGCGTGCCAGGTACAACGCAACAATCGGTTAAGGAATACCCTTCGTGGGGGTACGCCTTCCGAATAACCGTGCGGGTTTAAACACAATCTTCAAGCACATCATGATCCTCCTGATTACCTTCCACCAAGGTACTACCTCCGTTTTTTTTGTTTGACGCCTTTAACTTTTCGATACGCCTTCGACCATTCGTCTTATTCAAATACTTTTTGCAAATATCATTTATTTTGTTGTGATTTGTTTTATCAATAGAAGTACTTTAAGTATGTCTTATTTTTAACATCTTTTGCACTAAATTTTTTAATAAGACGAATGATCAAAGACGTGCCAAAAAGTCAAAGACGTCAAACAAAAAAAAGGAAAATCCTTGTGTCACTTTTACTTTCCCGCAATTTATTTTCCCGCAATATTCCTTTTATATGCATGCTTGTGATGTGTGGTACTTGCCCAATTAATTTGTGTGCTCTTGTGTATTAATGCTCCTTGTATAGTCCTAGGATTGGCTAGCCAAGTGGTTAAGTTTTAATTTGCCTAATCATCACATGAAAACACACAAAAAAAATAAAAGTAGTCCAATTCACCCCCTCTTGGCCTCCGATCCCTTCATCACATATGCTGCCACTTATGTCGTCTCCATCTTCCTCCTCTATGGCGACCGCCTTCACGTTCTCCATCCAACGTCGCCATAACAAAGGTTTGACTTTGGGTGTGAGACCGTGGGCTAGGGTTAGGGTTAGGATTTCTAGTACATTGCTGCCCTCGGGTTAGATGGAGGCCAGGGAGGCGGCAACTTGGCGGTTGGCGCTAGGAGGGGATTGAAGTAGGGGAGCGAGGCGCCAGAGGTGGCACTTGAAAATGAGCGAAGGTAGGGGGGAGGGGGTTGGCGGCAGCGGGATTGACGACGGGACATTATGTTGGACGGCGGGAGGATGGTGGGTGGAGAGGTGAGATGGCGAGGGTGTGAATGACTATTGTAGGAGGGCTGACGAAGGCGGTGGAGTCGTGCAAAGCAGCCAGAGAGGGAGGAGTGGAGGAGCAACACCAGCAAGAAGGTGGAGGAGCTGCGCCACCAGAAAGAAGGGAAGGGATAACTAGAGGCGAGAGGCTCTGGATGGGCTCGACCTTGGAGTTGTGATTTGCATGGAAGAGGAGGGTAGGGAGGAGGTATAAGTAGGAGCACTAATTGGTTCAAACCCAATTCATGCCCAACCCATTCCCAAAAAAAAATCAGTTTAGTCCAACCCAAATTGAATTCCTTAAGACCCCAATCCAATCCATTTCTCATTTGAACCCAAACTAACCCAACTCATTTCTCTAGCACGAGTTCAACCATCTCTCAACCTAATTCCATGTAGATTTGAGTTCTTCCGCTCTCTATTTTCTAAAAAAATTATGTTCACAATTAAAAAATTACCAAAATTGCTCGAATTTTTTGGGCAAGACTCCACATATCTTTTTGCTATTTATTGCATGCTTACCATCACAAGTGAATAGGTGGAGCCCACGTTCAAAGAACTATGTTTGTTTTAAAACCTCTCGCGTGCTCGCTATAAAATTTTCATAAAATTGACTGAAATTTGTTGGATACTCTAGCAGCATATTTAAAACCTACTTTTTGCAAATTGACAGCCCTTGCCGAATAGGTGAGCCCACACATAAAACTTGATATTTTTTTTATAACCTTGTGTTCATTTTATCAACCCATGCAATATAAACCCACGGGTTAACCCATTTCTACTTCAAATCCAACCCGACCCAACCAAATCCATAAGGCATGTCAACCCATTCCCACCCATTTGAAGCTAAGGCCTTGTTTGTTTCCGCATACATTAAACTAAATTAAATAAACATTTGTTATTTTTGTATAAACCAAATGATGTAATATCTTATAGTCATTTTGTGGGGTTTTAAATAGTCCTTCTTAGAGTTTTTATTTTTTTTTCATAATTTTTTAATCTTTTTAAAACATTTTTCTACAGGTCATAATTTTTTAAAATTAAAGTTTTCAACAACTTTCAGCTCAAACAAATAAGGCCTAATTAAGTCAAACTAAAACCAACCCATCTTACCCAACTTAGTACCCTAGGTGTAAGAGATGATGAAAGTATTGCGGACCATTGGAATATTGGATTAAGATCCCTAATTTATATGGTTAAATCAGTTAAGGCCACTCATATGCGGGTCAATCTTTTATTAGGTCAACCGGGCCTTGTTTACTATGTTGAGGTCCTAAAACGAAAGTTCTGAAAGATTGATGTCCCAACTAATAGAAATGATCATCTACGAGTTGGAATAAAAAAACACTTTTCCATGTCAGTAACACAGTACTGAAAACAAACTGCTCTCGCCTCACGGTTTGCTTGGTGATCACTGATCTGTGACCGGTACATCTATGTACGTACTTGTGACAAGGACTCCCGGAATTTAATTTACTGCGGCGCGCCGGATAAATCCACATTGTCATCGACTCGAAGCATACAAGCTAATTTCAGTTCTTATCGCGGATCGCGAGGTAGGGAGACAGAGACATGAAGTATTACTTCTGCAAGCCAAGTTTGCACCAGATTAATTTGCAGCTAGCTTGGATAATGTTCTGTGGTCACTGGTCAGATCGTACCGCTTGCATTGGTAGAATTGTTTATATATATATACTGCTAGCTGCGTTGGAAACTTGGATGCTTGGGGATGAAGCTAAAGGGTGGTTAATTAAGATCAATGCTGACCATCGTCACGCTTTGGTATGTTCAAACAGATATATTAATTAAAGGATAGGCCACAAATCCATGTTCTGGTTGGTATGTTCTTAGCTGCTTCATCACTGCCAGACGTACGTATTTGCTTGATTACTTAAAACCGACAACTTGCCGCGCGCATGCATAAGCTAGCACTGCAAGATGTGCATTATACTCCCTCCTATGGATGCAAACGGGGCGGGCCGGGCCGGCCCGCTGAGTACTGACCCTCGTGGCCCGATCGACACCAAATTCTTGACCTCATCAGCATGCATGTCTGCATGCTCGACGCCAAAACTTGAAGGTCCTTTAGCAATCGTTCAAAGTTAATTAATTGGTTTCTCTAGCTGTTAATTCAGTCAGTGCATGTTGCATTAACTACTATATTCCATTCGGTCAGAGCGTTGCCGCTAATTGGTTTCTCTCGTTCTGATCTAATCGATGGGTCGAAGGGTTTTTTAAATGGGGTTAACGTAATTACTTCATTCGCTTGAGGATTTCATGACTAAACTTTCGGCTAATGTTCGATTGACATTTTTTCCACGCAATGGCTTGTAAATTGGAATCAATTGCCTCCCCGGTTGCTAGCTCAAAATCTATTTCTGCTAGTTTATGGGGGATCATTATTGCTAGTTTGGTTGGTGAGGGTCGTTTCACGTACATGGCCCCGTAGATCCTTAGGGCCGAGCAGAAGAGATGAGTGGTCCGACCCTTGACCCTAGGATTTGCTCCATGGGATTTCAACATTGTCACGAGCTTTGAAATACATCTTTGACCACTAATTACTGGTACAATTTATTTATAAAAAAAAGTAAAATCATAATACTGTAGAAGTGCCTTTCAATATGAATATATATGAAATCAAATAGTTTAAAATATATTCATGGATTATTTTTTTAAAACTTTGACTTAGGACATGTCTAAAACATCATGTTTTCGAGAATATTGGATGGAGTATTACATCTATCGGAGTGATATCACACAGGATCTATATATTAATGGGGCCATGAGGGAGAATGTCAACTATAAGTCCTTTGTCCTCAAATCCTAGTTAAATTATATACGCTCATAAGTTCATAAAAATAATAATTTTTTGTACATCAACATGGTCACCAAAATGCAACTCAATTTGATCACTAGTTACTATATAAACATATTTATTAGATCCTAATAAAATTATCATATTATGAAATTGTTTTCTAAGATGAATCTATATGTCAAAGTATAAATAGTACAAAGGGTTTTTAGTAGTTAAAGTTTCAAAATTTTGATTAGCATGTATCTCAGATGTCATGTTCTTTGTTTGAACCGGAGGGAGTATCATGCTTCTCACACATACTACCATATTACTCAATGAAAGCACGCTATTGATAAATTTAGTATCATCTTTATTTCATTTTGTTGATCTAATGTTTGTTTTGTATAGTTTGTTCAAATTAAGTTTGAAAGACTTGACTAGCACATAGCATTACGTATCTTGTTACAACGATAAGAAACAGAGATTTTTCTATGTACGTACGTATGCCGGGATCTATTTTCATATATTAGCTTCAGAGCAATCGTACGTGTCAGGAGTTAAATTAAACAGCTAGACAAACAAAATATGCAATTAAATAGCTCCATCGTTTAGTTGTATTTTGAAAATTCAGGCGAAGCCTGAATATTCATCGAAAGGAAAGTAAAGACAGAGCCTTACGAAAACAAAACCGAGAGAAAGCCAAAGCTAGCGGGGTGCTTCATCGTTTAGCTACGCGCGCTGACTTTCCAATCCAATTGCCAGTCCCATGTTACATGCATTCACATTATGAGGGCAGTTAAAGAACATGGGAAACTCGAATAGAGACTTGTCAATCCCATTGGCATGCAATATCATGTTTGAAAACATATACTAAACAAATTAAGTCGTCTCTGCTTAGTTAATTATAAAAAGTTTATATGGCGGAAACTAATGAACTTTCCGTGAAACTGACTAGATGGTGTTCTGACCATCTATTCGGACAGGTAAACCTTGCATGCATGCTTCACTTTCTTGTGAGCGCTGCTGACCACGGAATTCAGACAAGTAAACCTCACATGTATTCTTCAGTTTTATGTGAGCTGGAACGTAGCTCCTGTATCTTTTGACTTCTAACTCTGTCATTGTCCATGGGAAGCAACCAGTACTGAATGTTCCAAAGCATGACATAATGACACGGCATGATATGGTAGATTTTCGCAATAATTGGGATGCGAAATAATCCAAGTTGGAGAATTTTTGCATGTGCGCGAGATTGACCGATTGCATGTTTGCGGTTATTGTACTGCTACGTCGTGTTGCTGCTGCAAGCATATGAACCACTGGTTTTAGTTCCGAATACTCTTAACCTTCTGCAAGGAGCACTATGTTTCTGGAGCCCACGGTTGTACGCATCATTTTCCAAAATACATGTTGGGAAAATTCGTAGAGAGTATGCTTCATATATTAATTAGTACGTGTGAAGTCGACGGACTCCTCGAAATGATGTAGTCCAATGGAACCGCGCGTCGTCAGAATGGGTAATTCTCAGTACATTCAATGTATCAAATCTTGGCTAACCAAATAAAAAACCTCGTTGATTTGTGCAGCTTGAGTTATATGCAAATAACAACCGCGTGCTACATTTGGCTTGGTCTGATCTTCGTGGTAATCAAGAAATCTAATATGAACTATGGAAATGACATGGTACAGTGTTGACAAGTCTTGAAATGCTTGAATGCAATTGTATGCTTGAATGCAATTGTCAGCTTGTATCTTCGCTACGGTAAATATGCATACCACTGCCAAATCCAAACGGCCTTCAGTATCACTACCGGTTTAGTCAATCAGTAGTGATATCACTGCCGGTAGATGACTATGCATGATCCTAGATTCCGAGGGATTGGTAGGTAGGGGTGGAAACGAGCCAAACTTGAGCAAGCCATGCTTGTTCAGGCTTAGGCTCGTTTTGCGAGCGACAGATGACTGAGCTGAAAAGTCAGCTCGGCTTAGGATTGGTAAAGCTCGCTAGTGGCTCGCGAGCGCTCGTGACTCATTTGCTATTGGCTATTTGGTGTTGCTCACAGTGAATTGGGGAACACCAAACGGGGAATGGATGGGACCGCCGCTTGTTTATTGGACTTCGACTGAAAACTGTTGTTGGCTCCGGAATTGGGCCACTATTGGATGTTGGCCTATCGGCTATCGAATATGGCTTGCCGCATGTTGTGCTGCTAATTTATGTACGAGCTACAAGCGAGTCGGGATTGGCTCGGCTCGTGCTCATTTTTTTGACCAAGCTAGAAAATGTGTCTAGCTCATGCTTATTTGTAAACGAACCAAGCCTGTGCTCGAGCTGCTAGCGAGAAATGAGCTAAAGTAGTAGTGATGTCGTTGAGATATAGCATTATTATTACATGCACATAGCTAGATCAATCACAATAACGAATAAATCATAAAACTTTATTAACAACTTTATTACAAATATATTTACAACTTCATTCACAATAAACTCATTCACAACAATATCATTTTACATAACATATTAATTAAAAATATACACAATCAGGAGTATTTGAAGTCTACAAACAATCCATATAACAATTAATTATTTAATTATTTGATGTTTTCTATTTATCTTTTTCGTGCGTTGGTCTTGGTAGCCATAGATGAATTCGTCAGTTTCATAGTCTTTAATGAAGGGCACGCGCGATATCTCCATGTTTGTTCATAAAATCTGTCTTTTGTATTTATGACCTCATTAACAAGGAAGCCAACGATTTGTTCTTGCATTGCTTTGACTTGGTGCGACGAGAGTGTGCCACCTTCTTCTAAAATGCGGAGTTTTCATTAATTATAGATGAATTAATCAATCATTGAATCTATAAAACATGTGAGGGGTAGGCATGATCAATTGTTAATTATATATATTTACTCGTGCTAGGGTCACCTTGCGACACGCTACTAGCTCTGGTGTAGGTGTGTATAAACTCACATACATTAAGACCGCATAAATTGTTGTCCAACTCCTTGTCCCAAATAATGTGGTGTAAAAAATTAAAAAGCTTGAAATGGATGGAAAGTTTTAAAAGCTACGCTAGACGTACTTGACAATGGAATGTAATTCCAAACTCCTTTAATTCGCTGCGTGTTTGTGTACAAGACTGAGTGAATGCACTACACGTGATTACGAATTGTAATAATTAATTAGTGTTTGATTCAATCGGAGATAGAACTAGAACAAGAATGAGATGAACGAAAATATCAATTGAGCAAGTCTATAATGTTTTGGTAGTTTTTAAATGGATGGAAAATTTTAAAAGCTTGCATTACGCTATACGTACTTGACAATGGAATGTAATTCCAAACTCCTTTGATTCGCTGCGTGTGTGTGTACAAAACTGAGTGAATATACTACACGTGATTACAAATTGTAATAATTAGTGTTTGATTCAATCGGAGATAGAACTAGAACAAGAATGATATGAACGAAAATATCAATTGAGCAAGTCTATAATGTTTTGGTAGTTTTTTACTTGTCTCCCTTGTGAGTGCAAAACCATGATCCTGTTAAAATCTAGTTGGATAACAAGAAGGATCCAGTAAAACGTATACATAATTCTGTGTAGCTAACTAGTTCTAACGTTATGTTACAAAAAAAAAAATTAGAACAAGTTGGTACAAAAACATGTACTTAAAGTTGTAAGTAGAAGTATATATGTCTTAAAGTTTTGCCTGACTAGAGCATTGAATATGTTCATTACTGTTTCCCCTGGTTTATCGGTTTATCTGTTGTGACATTTTCATTGACAATTGATATATCGATGAAGTCTATATTGTAAATTAATTATTTTCTAGCATCATTATATCTCCATTCTGCATAATAATAAGAAATTAGTTAGGCTTGAAATTTAATAGTACAAGCACGTGTATGATGATTTTTACAAATAAGACACTTACAAAGTCATCGATGTGATTGATGTGTGATCCATATTGCGCTTGATGTGATCACCCGTTGTGCTTGATGTGATCACCCTAGGAGAGCCATCGAAGAGTCGCTAGAACCATGGTTCATCACACTTTGCAAAGGTTGCGCCTGGTATCAACGTACATTGTCCATTGGTAAATGGGTTTTCAAGAGCAAATTTCTCTCGGACGGTTCTACTGATCGGTATAAGGCTCATTTGGTTCTTTGCGGTTTCATAATGTCCCAACGTTGGCTTCGACGAGACATTCAACCTTATCGTGAAGCCTGTCACTATTCGCACGGTCTTGACATTGGCCCTTTCTTGGGATTGGCCTATTTGTCAACTTGATGTGAACAATGTTTTCCTTAATAAGACTCTGACCGAGAGAATTTATTGTGCCCAACTATTTGAATTTATAGTCCCTTCGCAGCACGATCATGTTTGCATGCTCAATGGATCACTATGGACTGAAGCAGTCTCCTTATGTGTTTGGTACAATTGATGTGCTTGACACCTTCTCTCAGTTGGTTTTGTTGATGCCAAATTAGACACCTCATTCTTCAATAGTCTTCATTTACCGCTCCAATAGTGAGATAGTTTATCTACTTCCTTACGTCGATGATATTGTCTTGGCCACCTCCTCAGATGGGATCCATCATCGTATGGTGTCTACTCTTCAACAACAATTCTCCATCAAGGACCTCGGCGCTCTTCACCGTTTCCTTGCTATTTCAGTCCACAAGCATGATAGGGTCTCTCTTTATTACTCAATAACAGCACACTGCAGCCATTTTGGAGCATCCTGGCATATGTGATTGCAAGCCCTACAATACACCGGTTGAAATACACCGGAAACTTTTAGTTGATGGACCTTATATTGTTGACCCTACACATTATAGGAGTATTGCTGGAACTCTTCAGTATATGATGACCTTCACTCAGCCGGACATCGCCTATGCAGTTCAACAGGTGTGTCTCTTCATACATGACCCACATCTAGCTTCCATGAAGTTCATCCTCCAGTATCTTTAGGGAACTCTTGCGCTTGCCCCCTCCCCCTCTCTCTGTGTGTGTGGGTGTGTTGGCTACTACGTACAACCGCTACTAGAGATCCATAGTCCTCTTGGGAGTGCTACAGTTGTCTGTTGCGATAACATCAATGTCATTTATTTTTCCACCAATCAAGTTTAGCATCAGCGTACGAAGCACATCAAGATCAACCTGCATTTGTGTGAGAGCACATTGCTTTTGGTCACGTGCAAGTCCACCATGTGCTCACTTTGACCCCATACACTTCATGGTGTCTCGATCATCGTTTTCATAAGTCAGTCCTTGAGATACGGAAGGCTCTCTACCTATGTGTACTCGTACTCTTCCTCGTATCAATCTATTGCGTGAATTCTCTCTGGTTTCAACTTAAATTAATTTTGATTGGATTATGAATGTTGGTTGTGGGACGGGGCACATCCCATTCATCAATCAGTGATGGGCTACACAATAAACAGAAACACCCCTTCATTGTCGGCTCGAAATGGACTTCACTGGCTCTGACTACGACGAGGCATCTTATATCACTGCCATCTAAAAATCCTACAGTGGCATGTACCTATCACTATCATTTAATAGCTCGAACCGACACCACTGTCGGTTGAGGACACCAATCGGTTGTGATACATAACTGTTGAGTGAACCAATAATCGATAATGATACATCACTATCAATTGAGCCATCGACCAATAGCGATATATCATTGTCGATTGAGCCATTAACCGGCAGTGATAAATAAATGTTCTTAGTATTTTAAGCGTTATACAAGATTTAAATGACATAGGAGACATGATGTTTGGTTACACATTTCGAACCATTACCTATGTTTGCGAGACTCGAACTATAGGCGCTCCTCCCCAACAGCACGAGCACACCAGACTACTCAGGTCCTGGCCATAGGCCGGCAGTTGACCCTGCACATTGTGCACTACAACTATTTTTTAATAATAGGTTACATGATAGTATCCCCTTTTATATATGTGGCTAGTGTATAGAGTCCGACTACAACATTATTCTTCCTGCCTGCTACAATTTTAAGTTCATATAATCTATTCGTACATATATTCAACACTAGCTCTAACATCTAGAGGTCGATTCTCGACATGCAAAAAAAAATTAAAATTGAGTAAGAGGAATACCAAAGAAAGCTACCAAAAAACATATATTCATGTATGTATGTATATATATCCATTTAATTAAACTAACATGTTCATTTATTGCTCCTAAAACATAGGGAAACCAAATATAGGGCTTAAGAGAAGTTGCTTAACATTCTTGGAGATGCTTTAGAAGGTTCTCTAAAATATTACTGTAGACAATCTCAATCCCTATAACGATCCAGCAGAGTCTCTATCTCAATCTCTAAAATATTTTTTAAAGACTCTAAAGGATCTCTATTTTTTTGAGGATAGAGATTCTACTAAAGATGATGAAAATATAGAGAACAAATAATGATTTAATTTAGAAAGAAAAAATATAGAACGAAATGTAGAGATTATGCGGATGATGGCACTGCCGTTTACACAGACGATCTCGATCGGTTATTCGCTCATGGATTATTTAATACCCCGGCCACTCAATAGGAAAGGATTTTGGGTTGTGATACCCGTAATGACCTTATCAAAAACTATAGGTGACTTCCTGATTTTTTTTTTTGAAAGAGGGGTAGAAGGACTGCTGACCTATTTTATTGAAGCAGAAGAAAATAAAGGAAAAAAAACCTGCAAGCATGGGGTACAAAGAGTTCTAAAGATTTAAAAATAATTAAAAAAAGTTTTAGGATGTTTCAAAGGACTACTAAAATACACGAAAAAATCATTACAAATTATCACAACATATAGGCTACATAAATATAACAAAAATTGTTGCAGTAATCGCAATGATACGTAACATTGAAAAGAACAAGTCCTGAGTCTAGGCGGCCAGCATTTGCGGAGATAGACTTTTACGTGTGTCAGGCCCTAGTCTTAAATAGGAGTGTTGAGAAACCTTGCTACCAGGTGTAGTTTAAGGTATAGCGTACACAAACAATCACCGAGAAAAAACAAAAAATACCTCTTCTTTTATAGTGTTGCTTGGGGTGTAGGCTAGGTCCAGCGTGGGACCCACCTGGAGGGCGCCGGCCGGTCTACGGCAGGCCGAGACCACCTCCTCAGGTGGTTTCCCAACACTCCCCCCAGACCTTGTTAGTGAGATGCATATGCCTCATCAAAACTCCATCCAAAAACCCATTGGGGGAAAAAACTGAAGAAAGAGTACATAGCATACGTTTGCTGTGCGCACGATTTGCCTCATTAAAAATCTTACGTGTGAAAACTTTAGTGAAAACTCACTAAGGGAAAAAGAGTACAAACCACCCAACATTGCATACGATCTTCTAGATGGAGTATCTCCCCCTGAATTCAGTACTTTTTAAGCCTGATCGTTCCAATGCCTCTAACACATCTTTCAAAGGAGGTAGTAGGCAATGACTTAGTGAACAGAACAGCCAAATTCTCATAATATTTGGTGTGCTGAATACTTATTTCATTCAACTTATGCAGTTCATGTACATAAAAGAATTTGGGGCCGATATGCTTAGTAAGATTGCTTTTCAGATAACCCATTTGCATTTATGCAACACAAGCGGCATTATCTTCATAGATAATTGTAGGAGTTTGCTCAATAGATAATCCACATGACTGCAATATGTGTTTCATCATTCTTCTCAACCATGCATATTCACGAGATGCTTCATATAATGCAATGATTTTTGAGTGGTTAGTGAACGTGGCCACTAGCGCCTGCTTGGATGACTTCCATGACATTGCAGTGCCACCACATAGGAAAACATGCTCAGTTTGTGATTTACCATAATACGGTCCGAAAGGTACCCAGCATCGACATAACCAACAATATTGATATCTTGTTTCTTCCTATAAAACAGGCCAGGGCCAATGCTTCCACGGAGGTATCGAAAGATAACCTTTATTCCATTCCAATGCCTCTTCGTGGGCTCTACACTGTATCGAGCCAACGTGTTCATGACTAATGCTATATTAGGTTGCGCACTGTTAACAAAATACATAAGCTCTTTTATTGCACTCAGATATGGGACTTTCTGTCCAAGAATTGAAAGGGATATGCCCTAGATCAATCATAGTGATGATTGTACTATGTCTTTGTTCATGTGCTTATGATAACATTGTTTATCAGTTCCCTGAATAAATATTATGACTTTTGTCGGTATACAAGGTACCGGGGTGTCCTCTCCACCTCCTCCAGAGGGGGGTAGAAGACTGGGGTCATCCAGGAGGACCGAGAAGACCGGGTCTGGTTCCGAGTGGTCTGGTGGGCACGCGGGCCCCATCGCTCGGAACTGGACCCCGAGGCATAGCGCTCTCGGTAGGCGGGGCTGACCAAGCCCCTGCGCCGGGAGACCGACCAGGACATGAGGCGCCGGGCGAACACCGCGCCGAGCAGACGCGTGCCAGCTCGGCAACCAGTACACGTGGCAGATCGGTAGGCAGGACGCGTGGCAGATCGGAGGGCCAGCGGGCGATCAGGCCCCGCGTCGTATCGACGATCACGTGAGCGGCTGGCAAGGCTGGCGGGACTCCGGGCCCCACCTGCCACCGACAGGACGCGACAAGGCAGCAGGACGTGCGTAGCAGGCGGCTATGACTACACGACATTTAATGTATACCTGCCAGTACAGCGACCATGTAATATAACAGATGTACCCCGTTTCTCTCTCCCTGGCGGTTCGGGCTCACCCACATTATATAAGGGGACCAAGCCACCCGGGAATGCGGTTCTCTCCTCCCACCTCATTTCATTCGCAATACACATAGAGCTAGAGCTCAAGCAGGAGTAGGGGCTATTACCCACCTCGGGGGCCCGAACCTGGGTATATCGCCTGTGTTCATACTCTTCTTGGGGTTTAGAGGGCGGATCGAGGTATGACGGCGAAAATCCCCCCTGACCAAACTACGGATCTCCCGCGAAACAAATCTGTCTGGTATCAAACACCGACAACTTTGTCCATTAGGTACGACTTGATTGTGAAACACATTGTTAAGTGACATTATTCTAAACGGATCCCTGATCCATATCATTACGAGGAGCGGTTATGATTTGATCAGCATACGCATTTGTTGATGGTAATGTTTCACATACCATATATATGGAGATATCAAACCAATAGTACGGACACATGTTGGAGAACATGGGTAGGCGAACAGACCCACTCTGAAACAGTGTGAGATTGTTATCTCTTATATATAGTGCCATCAGCTTATAGTCTCGAGTGGTACGCCTATATGGTACTTAGACCTGAGATTGTCATTGATGCCCAGCATGTTGACTCGTATGCTTTGGTGTCATCAAACGCTACACCGTAACGGGATAGTTATAAAAGTGACTACTGGGTATATCACGATACATAGCCAGGGGTGTGATGATCAAGATGAAATTTATCCCTGCTTGATAGCAGAAGAGATATCTCTAGGCCCCTCGTGTGAATTGATATGGAAAGCGCATGGCTGTGCTAATATGATTAAGGAGTTAGTCATGATTTATATCCATTACACTATCGAGTGAAGTGATCGAGTTATCAACAAGGGTGGCGCATCTCGTCTTGAGCTTGATTGGTATTGTGTGGCAAAGGGATCAGTATGTGAGTTATCAAGATTCAGCCGAATGTTGATTCTGTGCATTCGGGGGTCAATACGTACTGCTAGGTGCCACTGTTGATCGGTAGATTGAAAACGAGTTTCTGGATCCACGGCCGACTTGCACTGAACCTAACGGGTCACATACTTAACGGGTTATAACTGTTTAACGGGTTTATGTGTGGATGTGATCCACGTAGAAGATGTAACCCTAGCGGGGTCGAAACCCACTAGCATGTCTATATAAGGGGAGGCACGGGGGCGGCGTTTGACAAGAGTTGAGCCTTCACCGCGCCTATCCATCACGCGCCCCTCCTGCTCCGCAGAAACCCTAGCCGCATGGCAAGGTGATAGCACACCCCATGTGGCGTTTCTGCTCAGTACGTGTGGATATCGCAAGAGACGCTGCCGTACGCCAATGCGCTGTTTGGTTGGATACTCAACGAACACAGGCCAGCACCCGGCGAGCACCTGGTGAGCACTCGGTGCACACCGGAGTGCACAGGCGAGCACTCGGTGGTGATTGGGATGTGTGCGTTTACTTCCTCTTCGCGCGTGCATCTGCTTCCGCTGTATCGGCACGTCAAGGGTAACGATCTATGATCCCCTACTCGCACGTGGTCTTGGGTGAATCCCAGTAGAAAATTTTGAATTTGTGCTCGCGTAGCCTACCTGTTTCCCAGCAAGAATTTTCTCCCCCTCTTCCCTGTGTCAGAAGGGGTCTTTATCTTTCTGCAAAGATCTCCCTATCAAAGGGGTTCTTAAGTAATAGGCTTCGTTAAAACCAAACTTTCCTAATACCTTCTGAGTATAGGTCGCCTGGTGAACTAGGATCCCATGAGGAAAATGTTCGAGCTGCAAGCCTAAGCAGTACTTAGTCTTATCCAAATCTTTCATTTCAAACTCAGACTTCAAGTAAGAGCATGCCTTTTCAATTTCTTCATTTGTCCCGATGATATTCAGATCATCTACATATACGGAGATTTTGCAGAAGCCATTCGGGGATCACCGTATGAAAATACAGGGATAATCTTCATTATTTGCGTAGCCTTTCTTGCAGAGAAAGTCACTTAAGTGATTATAGAACATTCTCCCAGACTGCTTTAGTTCGTATAGCGACTTCACAAGTCTTACACTATAGATTTCTTTTGGCTCTATCGTCATTTAGGACAGGGATACCTTTAGGTATTTTCATATAGATTTTGGAATCCAAATTATCATAAATGTAAGCGGTCACAACATCCATCAATTTCATTCTCAAGTTCATATTAACTGCCATTGAGATAAGATATCTAAAAGTAATGATGCACATGACCGGGGAGTAAATTTCCTCATAGTCGATTTCAGGATGTCGAGTGAAAGCTTGAGCTACCAGCCTTGCTTTGTAACTTACGACTTCATTACTTTCATTCCTCTTGCGAACAAAGACCCACTTGAACCCTACAGGGTTATGGTTCGGCGTACGACATATAGGCCCGAACACTTGTCTATTGTTCAGGGAGGTGAGTTCTGCAGCAATTGTCTTTTTTCATTCTTCCCAATCTGGCCTTCCTTTACATTCTGCTGGAAATGTAGGCTCAGAATCATTTTCAATGATAGAGGCAATTTTCTTTGCATAGTAAATGTCAACTATGCATGTGGCTATATTCATTACTTCCCCTGATAATTCATTGTTTATGGCCATTTCATCATGGGTTGCTTCGGGCAAGCAAGTTCCTTTAGTTTATTATATCCGATGTGTGCGCTCACATTTGTTTCGATATTATGCACAGATTACTGCTGTGAAACATTCTCTGGTTCCTACAAGTGAACATTCAAATCTGGGAGGGCCTCGCTAGCAGGCTCCTTACCAGTTTCAGGTCTCAACTAGCTCCCCTTCCCACAGTGGGGCACTTTTGTGATTGATTGTGATAAGCTCTCCTTCCCTCTTTTCCCTAGGCGTCCCCGGGTACTTGGGGTCAGAGTAACCAGACTCACTACTCTTTTCTTAGGCCCTTGATCAGGTTGAGTGGTACCTTCTATGGTACTACAACCCTCTCTGGTGCATTACGTGCAGCCACATGCGACTTAATCACTCCCTGCGAGTCACAAAAGTGATCAGGTAGTTCATTTTCAAGTTTTTTCAAGTTTATGATCTTCTGGATCTCACCACATGCTTCACTAGTACGAGGGTCTAATGCTGCTACATCGGCTGCATGCCAGATGATTTCTCGGCATTCATCTTCTGATGGCTTATTCTCTTCCTTAATGATGGGAAATTATCCTCATCAAATATGCAGTCAGTGAACCGAGCCGTATGCAAATCTCCAATCATGGGTTCTAAATATTAGATTATTGTGATACTCTCATATCCAACATAAATCCCAGACTTGCGGAGAAAGACCATAGCGGCACGTTATGGGGGTGGTATGGGTACATATACCTTACAACCAAATTTTCTCAGATTGGAGATCTTGGGGATCATACACTGCGCTAGTTGCATAGGTGAATAGATGTTGCGAGCTGATGGTCGATAATTGATAAGATTTGATTCATGGAGGACTGTATGTCCCCAGCAAGAGTTCAGTAAGTTAGATTACAAGAGAAGTGGCCAGGCAATGAATTTAATTCTTTTAATCAATGGCTCTGCTAGCCCGTTCTGCGTATGAACGTGTGGTACCAAGTGCTCAAGGTGAATTCTCGATGCAGTGCAATAATCATAAAAAGCCTTTGAAGTAAATTCTCCGGCGTTGTCCGTGCAGATGGATTTGATGTTATGTTCGGAGAACACATTTTTAAGGCGTATAATATGCGAGATTAGCTTCGCGAACGCATGGTTGCTTGTAGATAGTATACTTACGTTCGACCACTTTGAGGAAGCGTTAATGAGCAACATAAAATATTGAAACGGCCCTGACAGGGGTTGAATGGGGCCACATATGTCCCCCTGGGTGGCCAAGTTTACTATGCCAGAGGAAAAAGAGTTTAGAGATCCTAAAGGTCGTCTTGAACACTACGTGTGCTCTAATGCTAGTGTGGTATACCCCAGTTTTTAAGGAGGCGAACTTCTCAAGAATTCGCTTCTCACATCCATTGTGATGCACGATGTACAAAAATTTATTCCCAATTTCTTCTATGGTTTCTACGTGAAAAACCAATGGCACGGATGTCGCAAAAACTCAAAAGTGTTCGAGTGGATTCAGAGTATAATAATGCCTCTTTCATTTCAATAATAGTTCCCATAGACAAAATTATAGTCTCTTCCCGAGCCTACAATGCAGGTGTCACTTCCAGAGATAGTGGTGATACAACCAGTATTATTCGAGATAGATTGGAAGTATTTCAATTCTCTCATAATACTATTCATATATATTACTATTATCCACAATGCACAATTCATCCACGGGCACTACACAAATATTCAGGTAATGGCACAATCACATATGCAAAGCATATTTATTTATGTAAATATTCAAAGTACTTCAATTCAATTATACTGAAATGTAGTGTTCTTTAAGACCAAACACGAGAATTAAGATATGCTCTCCTAGAGCTTAAAATGCAAGAGGGAAACACTAATCGATTTATTTAAATGTCTTCCAATGCAACCACTCTAAGATAACTACAGCGACAGACTGCAACAGAACAAAAGATAGACTCAGTGAACATGGCGTCCACACTCTGCCGGATGTCGGAGTCATCAAAGTGATCTATCTTCACGCCGCTCTCAGGGCCAGGTTCAGGTGGGGGACGTGGGAGGGATGCCAGTTACTCCCCGAGGAGGTCGTCCTCTTCAAATTTTTCTTTAGGCATAGTATTCTTAACTTGAAGCTCTGCTAGATGCATTTCAATGGGCCGCTTCTTTTTAACTTAATGAGCTGCGACCATTTCTTTGGGCTCACGACAAATCCTATACCAATGCCACTTCAGGCAGCAACGAAAGCACGTTTGGTTCTGCTGGCTATACAGCTTGCGTGGCCCCTGATTACCAGACTTGTCGACTAAAAATTCACAAGTACGTCATCATCATTTACAATAGCGACCACTAACCATAGTAGTTCACCATCATTAACCAAAATACAGGCATTATCCATAGCGGTTCACCATCATTAACCAAAATATTAGGACCTATTACTAGCAGCTCATCACCATTATAGAAGCTACCATACGACATTTGAGCGGCACCGGTAGCCAGGGTCAAGATCCTCCACCTTCGACATGATGCAGTTGGGTCCTACTCCATCTATAGCAGGGGCAGGGGCACCAATAGTCCTTGTCATAGATGAAGCCGGAGATGGGGATCTCTGGGGTCATTGCCAGAACTAGAGGCATTGGTGCTTGAGGCTAGGTGCGATGGCATAGAGGTGGACGCGACGTCACCGAGATGCATGGATGGGAGAGTGTGGAGGTGGATGCAACATAGAACTAGACACAACTTGGTGGAGGTGGATGCAATGTTGCTGATACGATGACATAGGGTGGATGTGACGCAGAGGTGGACACGTCAAAGCGGAGCTAGACGAAAAGGTTGATGTGCAGGCGAATGTCGAAGAGGACGGCAACACAACAAGGATGGTTGTAGGAGGGGATCTTGCGGCGACATCTTGTTGGACGCGAAACAGCCGTTACATCCCATTAGGGACGAAGTTGAGATGTGGGAACAGTGGGGAGCACGGTGGATAAAGAAGCGCCATGATGGTGCACAAAGCGGTGAAGAAGGAGGCGGGGAGGAGGGAGCGGTGGAATTCGAAGGGATCGGGAGTTGGATGGGCATGGAGATGAATTGAGGGGCCCATGTCGGGAAATTTGAAGGGGGGAGGAATGGAGTTCCATGCTTTGGGGTCACACCTCACTAAAAATTAAGAAAAAAACTTAGGAGATGAAAAATGACAGAAACACGAGGGTGACTTTGCAAGATGATGAGAAAATACTTTATAGTATTCACATATCATTACCAGTTGTTAAACCCTAAATAATTTTTTCCATCGTGGGGTGTATGAACCAAGACTTATCACTAGCGGCTGAAGGATAGAACCGGAAGTGATAAGACTTATAAATAATTGTTTGTTCTTAAACTCTCAATAATTTTTTTAACCGTAGGGTGTAAAAACTAGCCGATAATTATCATTGAGAATGAACAGCGATGAGTCAACGAAGGAAAGAGTGTTGTGTAGTAGTGCATCCTTGCATGTCCCCTTCGTATGTACGAGTACTTTACTTGTTAGTGCCTTAGTGGATGCCTGTCTTGCTGTCTAAGAAACGGCAACAAAGCTGACTAACTATTATCATTTTTTTTATTTGAACCGGACTTATTACCATGTTGATGCCTCAAAATACGTGTGGACTTATCACCTGCAGCAATTCCAGTACGAAGGCATATTTGACTTTGACTTATGACTTGTTTGGATGTTGTATCGTACTGCATTTGTACTATTTTGTAGACATCCAAGAAAGATCTGCATGCTTTGGATTGCTCTTCTTTTCTTTTTAAAGGATATATGAACGATGAAAGTACTTCGTCATGAATGTTGTTTTTTCCTCTAGTTCCCAATTGTACAACTAAAGACTCCTAACTTTTAATTTACTGCATCTGACCATGTTAACTCATGTAATCTAGCTAAATATAACATTTAAGAGAACTATATTAGGTGCCAAAGATAACAATATATTACCTCTTTTTTTATATAAGACGTATCTTGAATGGGTACATATATTAAGAAAGTTATGAAATTAAAAGAAAGTAAAAAATGATCATATTAATATTCATGTTATAAATGCGTTCAAAATAAGAGAGAATGTCGTACGATAGTAATTTATAAATGCGTGAGAGAGAATTGTGCAATGAATAAGAATTTAACAATATTTATGTACTAACTTTCACATTGTCGAGAAACGGTGTCAAGAGGTCACATCATTCAAAAAAGATTATCAAATAATATAAGCGCACAAATATGCGCAAGATTTGAATGTCATGACATGTTGAATCTTGAACGAAATAAAAGCATGCGAATTTTTCAGTGAATGTGTTAGTTTTACCCAAAGGAAAAACACAGTAATGTTGATTGATAAGATGGAGAACATTGTGACATCCTCATTTCAAAACCCGTTTAAAATAAGCATGTGAATTTCACAAGCATTTTAAATAAAAAATTACATTCGCATTCTAAAATTTATTTACATCCCATTTCAAAAATCCTGAAAAGTTTCAACTTATCTCTTTTCCTTTCTTTCTTTTCCTCTTTTCTTTCCATTTGCTTTTCTTTCTTTAATTTTCCCTCACTTTCTCTCTCCCCCCACAGGGCCTTCCCTCCCCTGCCAACTATGCCACTTGCCCTCTCTCCCAGTCTCCTCTATGCGTCCCCTCCTCTTGCTCTCTCTTAAACACCCTGACTTGATCCATCTCTCCCTCGCCCTCTCACTCTCTTATCTCCATCCTTTAACTCTCACTCTCTCTTCCTCAACTCGCGCCCTCCTAGCTCCAGTACGTATCACGCGCCATCGCCGAAGCTAGCGGTGGAGCTACCGCCTTCACAGCCGACTACTGACAACGTTGCCAGAGGTGAACTCGGTGCGCATCTCTCTCTCTCTCTCTCTCTTTCTCTCTCTCTCTATCTCTCTTTCTCTCTCTCTCTCTCTCTCTCCATCTTCTTCCTCCTTTTCCCGTCTCTCCGCCATGCATGTTTGTGTGTTGCTGCATGTCACTGCCGTCGTCGGAGCCATTTTCCGCCAATACCGTCACTAGTCACCGGAGTGTCGTTGTTCTCTCCCCTTTGGCCTCTTCTCCCTCTCTTCTTCCTTTTCACCTGGTGGCTCCCTCCCTCTTCTCTTTCCCCTCGGCAGTCGTCTGTGGCGTTGCTACCACCACACCACCCCCGCTGCTACCACCACACCAGCCCCGCCGCTACATCGTCGAAGTAGCTCTATTGTTGCGCTGTCTCCCATCGTTGCACCCACTGCTATCAAAGCACTATCTTCCCACATCCTTATCCTTCTGTCGCCTTCTCTCTCTCCCCTGCTTCCCCCGCCCCAATCTCTCTCCTCCCTCCTCCGCACCCGGCTGGCGCCGCCACCAGCAAGCTTGCTGCCACCGAACAATTGTAGACAAGAACCAAACAGACCCTTATTTCGTTGTTGAAGAAGAAAAAAATAGGCCTAGGAAAACAAAATAGAGGAAGTAATCTGCAATTAATTTGGTGGCCGGGTATAAATTTCACCCCTACTAACCGGCGGGATTTAAATACCGCCTGACCAATCGGCAGGTTTTCCATCTAACCGTTGAGCCCAAAACTCGCCGATCCATTTGGCGGGTTATATAAAATTTGTTGGTTGGATTGACAGCTAAATGGAATGGCGAGAGGCGTCTAAATATTAATAATAAAATAAAAAATATTTATTTATTTTAAAAAAAATATAAAAATACTAAATACTAAAAAATTTCCAAGCATCTGGCTAGGGCCGAGCCCATGCTCATCTTGGTCGTCATCAACCCAAAAGCTCAGTAGCGCACAAGTCACTAGCGCACGCTGTTGTGAGAAGGGCGCAAGCACTCAAGTAAGGAAACTTATCTATGTGATATTCATATTCGTTCTTTGATTCTCCCTTCTTTAATTTGTGCTCGTTAGTTCATTCGAGTGAAACGCGTATGCGTATGCTGGTTCATATCCGCTCGTGATTATCCGAAAATGTGGTACCCAGGTTAGCTTTATTTGTTTGAGCTGAAAGTTGCTGAAAACTTTAATATGAGAAAATTATGACTTCTCGAAAGTCGTCTTAGGAAGTTTAAAAATTATGAAAAATAGTTTATAAACTTTTAAAAAAACTTTTTAAAACTCTAAAAAATGACTAAAAAGTATTACATCGTTTGGCTTTACAAAAATAACAAATTTTAATTTAATTTAATTTAAGCCAAGGCCATTATCCCGCTTCTGTATACAAGCCTACGACCTTTCTCGGCCAATGACATGGTTTTCTTGTACATTTGCAGCTAAACCCTCCCAAACCTATTTCCATTACATATTTTTTATCCATCACAGCGACGGCGTGGGGGCAGAATTGGCGGCAGCCAACTGCCAAGCAGAGCGACGAAACACCGGTTATAAAAACCGGAGGAACTAGGAAGGAGCTGGTCTACTACGCGTTGCCGCTTCAGCTCGTCTTCCTCCTCCGCATCCGGCAAGTCGGTGGCCGGGCTCGGTCGATGGACTCCTCCGGCCACTCGAGGGGCCCCGCGGGGTTCTCCACGCAGGCCAACGCCCTCCTCCGCAAGAACCTCTGCTTCCAGGTCTCCTTCTTCCTCCTCTAGTCCTCCTCCCGCTGCGTGCGTTCTTGGTTTCTTGATCCCTTCCTTTCTTGATTCCTCGCGCCCATGCAATGCTCTCTGGGGACGCGATTTGATTCTTGATCGTCTTGTTTGCGGCTAGCGCAGAGGAGGAACCTGAAGACGAACGTGTGCATCACCCTCTTCCCGGTCCTCCTCTGCGTGCTGCTCGCCGTGCTGCAGGGCGTCATCAACCGGGAGCTCGACAAGCCCAAGTACCGCTGCGGCTGCGCCTGCGTCGACGCCGGCGCCGAAGGCGCCTGCAGGAGGACGGAGTGCGGCGTCCAGCACTCCACGCTGGACCAGGTCGGGAGCTGCCCGATCGCCAGCCCGCCGCGGTGGCCGGCGCTGGTTCAGGTGCCGCGGCCCAAGTCCCGGGCCGTCAGGATCGCCTCCCAGCCGTTCGACGGTTTGCCTGACCCGACCTGCAGGGACGCCGGGTCCTGCCCCGCCACTGTCCTCGTCACCGGAAGCAACCGCTCGCTTGCTGAAAGTACGTTTCATACCATAGAAAACAAATTTGAAATGTGTACTGATATTTATTCATAAATATGGTTGATTTTCTTTTTTTGGCAGGTCTGTCAGGTGGACTGTTTCCAGCTCTTTCTTCCACCTTGAATTTCACGGATTATCTAGAAACACTCTCCAAGATTGTTCCTGTGAGTTTGTTTCGTGCCTAGTTGCTGGCCTCAGCTTGTACAGTTGTGGTACTTTGTTTTTTGATGTGCAGCGTTAATATTTGTCTCAGGGCTCAGACACATGGACATGGACAACACAGTTTATAGAGCCAGTGTTTATACCAGGGCATACTTTATATCTGGTCCAGCCTCAATGTTTGTCCAATTTATCTCAGACAATTGCATACAATCCTGGGGGCATACCGCTTCAGCTCAGTAAGTAGCATTTTTCTTCATTGGCATCTTTATTTTGAGGGACCATGTTAGTTTTTGGCCAATTATGTACAAGAATGGAAAGATAGGGTATATTGAACAAGGAATTTGTTCCTCTACAAAAAAAGGAAAACATTATTAAAGTTTGAATCAATATGAATTATGAGGTAATCATGGGCATTTGGAATTACTACCTGATATATTTAACATAATATTGACTTAAAAGAGAAGCACTGGACCACATCAGCAGTATGAATACTCAGACTTCTTTTTTTCTAGAGAGGACTCATTCATGATTCACTGTTGTATATGTTTGTATGCTTTTGTCACAAATAACAAAAGGAGCAATCAATCAGTTGTGCAGTTGTCATCCAATATCGTATAGTGCTATAATCTCCTATGAGTAGGTCACTGGGATTTAAATTTTCCCATTAAAACTAGGATTTCAATTATGTTTGCCAGAAATCAAAATATATTTGGGTACTGAATTTGTGTGCCACTCTTTGATTTTTAGAATAAAAGGCATCAAGTTTCATAAATATTGTTTCCAAGCATGGATTTAAATAGCGTGCTATAGCACCGCTATAGCGTTTGGAAGACACTGGCACTACGCTTTTGACCACTTTGACGCTATTGACGCTAAGACCGCTATAGCGCGAAATAGCGCGCTAAACCGCGCCGCGAACAGGCCAATTTAGCGTCGCTACAGCACTTTGGGCCAAAATTTGAGTCCATCTACTGCTTGGCTCTGTCTCCTACTGAGTTTGAGTGTTCTGTGTTTGTGTGTTGTACTGTTGTTATAGTGTTATTGTTACCTGTTGCTATGGTGGGCTAATTGTGTGTTGTACGTCTGTACTGCTGTTACCTGTTGCCTTGCTGTTGGACTTGTTAAGTACTTAAGTTGTTAGGTTGTTAGACTAATACGCAAGAGAGGTGCAGAACTAATTTATATTGACTTGTTGGATTTAAATAGCTGCTGTGATTCCCTGCATTTTGCATGCTTTTTTTGGAAAAACGCTAAATGTCTTAGCGTCGCTATGGCACGTCTTAGCGTTTCTGGGAGGCCTTTGCTAAAGTGTTTAGCGCGCTATTTAAAACACTGTTTCCAAGGACTGCTAAGAAATGCGGTTTAAATTTTTTGTAATATTCAGATATAGAATGCATTCGAGGTTTCTCATTATGGCGTGAAAGTGCATCAATAATCAATGATGAGCTATTTAAGGGTTTTAGACAGCAAGTAGGAGGAGGAGGAGGCGGAAAGACAAATGAATTTGTAGCAGGTAATTTTTTCTTCTGATCTACATAGAAATAAAGGTTTTCATTATTTGTTCAGTGGGACCTTTTTGTGTATAAATTTGATTTTGTCCATAGGTTATGATTTCAAGAAAACAAATATGATCAGTTTGGATGTTAATATTTGGTACAACTCGACATATAACAACAACACTGCATATGTGCCAATCGCATTGTTACGAGTTCCACGATTGGTAAACACGGTATGTGCTTTGAACTACCACACAACCGCATATATATTGATTGTCATGTGTATTGCCACCATTGATACAACTAGCGCCATCTTTCATACAGGCATCTAATGCATACATCAGTTTTCTTAGAGGGAGCGGAGTGGGAATGTTGCTAGAATACGTTAAAGACATGCCAAAAGTAGGAACAAAATTGAAATTTGATCTCTCTTCTCTTCTTGGTGCTCTGTTCTTCACATGGATCGTCGAGCTACTTTTTCCAGTGAGTACCAGATACAACCTTTCTTTAGTAAAGTAGCAGAAAAATTAAACTTTGAGTTAACATTACGTTTATTTCCAGGTCATCTTAACATATGTAGTGTACGAGAAGCAGCAGAAGCTCAAAATTATGATGAAGATGCATGGTCTGAAGGATGGACCATACTGGTTGATATCTTATGCTTACTTCTTTGTTCTATCAGCTTTCTATATGGTACTGTTTGTGATTTTTGGTTCCTTGATAGGTAATTAATTGTAAATTTCTTTAGTAAGTTGCATTTCTTTCATGTAAATTTATGATACAAGAATTAACTTTGTTCTGTGCAGGGCTAAATTTCTTTAAAACAAATAACTACGGCATCCAGTTTGTTTTCTTCTTCATCTACATAAATCTTCAGATTGTACTTGCATTTTTTGTCGCATGTTTCTTTTCTTCTGTCAAAATAGCCACAGGTTTGTTATTCAAATACACAACTTCTGGAAAAACTAATGGTTCTATGTTCTAAAGTGACTAATATGATGCATTACTGTGATACAGTGGTTGGTTACATCTATGTATTTGGCTCTGGTTTACTAGGAGAATTTCTTCTGCGCTTTTTTGTTGAGGATAATAGTTTTCCAAGTAAGCATATGCCTTATTTCTGTTTTATGCCACTTGCATTGTCTTTAGATTCATATACATAACTTACATTGTCTTTTCATGATAAAAGAGGGTTGGATAGTGGTCATGGAGATCATCCCTGGATTTTCATTATTCCGAGGATTATATGAGTTTGGTCAATACTCATTCTCTGGAAATGCTATGGGGACCAATGGTATGAAATGGACTAATTTGAATGATTCGGTCAATGGAATGCGTGATGTTTTGGTTATCATGGTTGTGGAATGGGCAATACTACTTCCATTGGCATTCTATTTTGATCAAGCATCGTCATTGGGTGGTGGTGTCAGAAAAATTCCCTTATTCTTCTTGAAATGCTTTCAAAAGCATGCTCTTTCATTACGGAGATTTAGCTTTGGGAGACAAGGATCTAAAGTAGTTGTTGAAATGGAAAATCCTGATGCTGCTCAAGAAGTGAGTGGCTCCCTTGCATATTTCTCAATAATTTATACATTGTCTGGTTGCTTATTTTGCTAATTATCTTCAGAGAGAGGTAGTGGAGCAGCTTTTGGTGGAACCCAATGAAAATCAAGCGATCATTTGTGACAACCTCAAAAAGATTTACCATGGAAGGGATGGAAACCCTGACAAGCTTGCTGTCCGAGGGTTATCGCTTGCCCTACCAAAAGGACAATGTTTCGGAATGCTTGGCCCAAATGGAGCTGGGAAAACATCTTTCATCAGCATGGTAGAGTTACATGTTGCAGTACCATAATTTTCAATTTGCAACATGATAGACTTCTAACTGATATTTTCCCCCTCAGATGATTGGACTCATTCCACCAACATCTGGCACTGCTTATGTTCATGGAATGGATATAACAACCAATATGAATGACATCTACACAAACATGGGTGTATGCCCACAGCATGAGTATGGCCTTGCTCTAAAATCATCGTAATTAATCTTTTCTTATAAAAAGTTCTCCAATCCAAACTATTGCCATAACTGCTGGCACTGTTTCAATTATAGCTTACTTTGGGAAACATTGACGGGAAAAGAACATCTATTATTTTATGGGAGACTGAAGAATCTCAAAGGCACTGAATTAATGAAGGTATGGTGCAATTTCCATAACTTTGCACCAATATCTCTTAAATTTTACTCTAGAATTCTCTGAGTTGAGCAGCATGGCATGTTCAAGGATTCTATCTTTCGGTAACTATTCAGATGATTAAACACGTTATTCATTGAATTGATAAATGTGTTGGACTGTAGGCGGTTGATGACTCTCTGAAAAGTGTGAACCTATTCCATGGCGGTGTTGGCAATAAGCAAGTTGGCAAATACAGTGGGGGCATGAAACGAAGGCTTAGCGTGGCAATTTCATTAATTGGGGACCCCAAAGTAATGCTATGCTTTCTATTTATGCTACAAAATGCACAAAATATAATGCAATCTGCAACTGAAAAATGTCTTTTCAGGTTGTTTTCATGGATGAGCCCAGCACTGGGCTAGATCCTGCATCAAGAAGTAACTTGTGGAATGTTGTGAAGGAGGCAAAGAAAAACCGTGCCATCATTCTTACAAGTATTGGAATTTTTCTAACTCTATTGTTTGCATAAACACAACAATGGTCAATCATCAAGTGATGTTTTTCAGCTCATTCAATGGAGGAGGCTGAAGTACTATGTGATAGACTCGGTATTTTTGTGGATGGTGGCTTCCAGTGCCTTGGAAATCCGAAAGAGGTAATTTACCTATTTACCCATATGAAGCGCATGACTATAGTTTTGTTTTAATGTTGTAATTTATTAAACACATCCAAATATTTACCGTTGCAATGTTTGACAGCTGAAAGCTCGGTACGGAGGCACCTACGTGTTCACGATGACAACATCTTCAGAACATGAACAGGAGGTTGAACAGCTGGTTAACCGGCTGTCGCCAAGTGCAAACAGGATATATCACATATCAGGAACACAGAAATTTGAGCTGCCAAAGCAGGAGGTGAAGATTGCAGACGTCTTCCATGCAGTTGAGAGTGCAAAACGCCGGTTCAGCGTAAACGCTTGGGGACTCGTTGACACCACATTGGAGGATGTGTTTATCAAGGTTGCAAAGGGAGCACAGGCGTTCAATGTGATCACATAAATAGTTTGATTTGTAGGTAATTATTTTTACTTAGCCCTTTGCTTGAGGTGTATATATATTTAGTATAGTGGAGGTTTATATTTCATAGTTTGAGTTGTACATTAAGCAATGCATGTGTACTCTATGCACTGTCATACCCATATATAATGTTAGTATGTAAGTTCATGTGTGCGTTTGTGCATGTGTTTTGCATACTATTCTATTTGTGCAATTCTATTACTTTGCATATATTGGTCTTAAATGTTGTAAAAACTAATTTTATCTCATAATTGTTTTCTCCCCATATGGCCCTCTCGACAGTAGCTTAATATCTTTTGGCCGTTAAACTGAAACCTTTTGTGCTAATTTTATATTGTTAGAAATGCTTAGTTTATTTGGATAACATTTAAGCATACAGGATGTTGTTGCCAATAAATAATGGTCAACTTGTTTTTCTTTTAATAAAAGATATGAGAACTGCCTTTGATTAATTGAAAGGAGAGAAAAAGGTTACAAACCGAGGTTACAATGTGCAAGTGATGATTATTGGCAATGTTTACAGTTTATTTGTAGAGACCCGTAAATGATTGAATCGCTTTTGTGTTTACTTGTTCCAGTGCCTAGATCAAGTAGCTACAACACACATATATTTAGTTTTTATCACAAACATCAAATGAAATAAACTTTATTACATCATAGTGCTTGTCAATATGGCAATTATTACAAAAGTTTGGCTCAAGGGCCTTACAAATAGCAGCGGAAGACCCAAGAAACTCACAAACAACTGCAGGCTTGCGGTCATAGACGTTAGAATAGTCCTCGTCTTAAACTCCATTGATGAAGTTAGAATAGTCCTCTGGATCAACATAGAGCAGCACACGTCGTGGTCGGCGTCGAACTGCACATGCTCGTCGAGGTCTCGGCCGTGGTCAACGAAGTCTGCTGTAGTTGTAAATAATCTACACGTGGTTCTTGTAGTTTGACAAAAGTCGATGAATGGCCCCGCTGGTTGTCAATGTCCCACGAGATGTGGCATGAACAATCCTCACGCCGTGGCTGGCACCGACGAGCTTTACAAGCACGCCGAAATTCGCGACCTCTCTGCACAGTCTGTCTTCAAACAGGCGCCACGGTCGTATCCGAACTCGGATTTAGACGTTCTTGGATTCGTTGGAAAAATAACGAGATAAGCATTTCAACGCATCTTATATAACCTCGAAACTCCTTCCGAGTAAACGGGAAGTCACGATACAATTTCCGTCCATATTATTAACGAGAACGGATCGCATCTTCTTCTCACGTTCGCCTTGCGGTTGATGAAGCTGGCGTCGCACAATGGACGCCATGATCGTCGAGTCCGAGTGATTTGCTGCTGAAGAGGGTCACCATCTGAGATTCGTTCTCCATCATGACCTCGCCGCATCCGAGTCGGGAATTAAGCCCCCAGCGCACTACTCGTCGGTAAGCGGCGGTGGCGTTCCCCAACACGACCGGGAGTCCGAGTGAAGCGCCGTTGAATTCCCTTTCGGATCGGATCTTGTCCGAGTCCGAAAGAGTGGATCTTAATGTGTTTGTGAAATCTCTCCCGGATCGGATCTAATCCGAGTCCAAAAGAGCAAACTTAGACCTCCGGCGCATTTCGCATTGGTATGCGGCGGCGGCGTCCTTGAACCTGAAGAGAAGTCTAGGCCAGTCGTTGCTGAAGTCTCCCTCAGATCGGATCTGATCCTAGTCCAATGGCATGATATTGCCGAAGTTTGCCAGTGACGAAATCGATGCTCCCGAAGCGAAAAGCCTTGCCGAGGATGAAGGCGATGATAAATTTTTTAATCGTTGTTGTAGTTGTGGCCACCATTCAAGAATCTTTGATATGGGTATGTCCGTATTCAAGTCAGGAGCCAATCCGTGAGTAAGTGGTAGCGGCGTTCCATAACCTGAACGAAGCCCAAGCGAAGCAATGCCGATTCCTCCCCTAGATTGGATCATGTCCGAACCCGAGAAAGTGTTGTAAAAGTTCTTGATTAAGTCCTCGCCGTATCTGAGTTGGGAATTGAGTCGTGCGGCACACCACTTGGGAGTAGGTGCCGACGGCGTTCCTTAATCCAAACGGGAGATAAATTACAATGACGATGAAGCTCTCTTTAGATCGGCTCTGGTCCGAGTCCAAAAGAACGACTCGGTCGTCGAATCCGTGTGGTTTGCTGCTGACGGCACCCACCGTTCTAAACTTGTTCTTGGTTAGGTCCTCTTCGTATCCGAATTGAGAATTGAGGCCCCGGCACACCACTCTGGAATGGTGGCGGCGGCGTTCCTCGACCCGAACAGGAGTCCAGACGAAGCGATGTCTATGTTCTCCTCAGACTGGATCAGATCCAAGTCCGAAAGAAGTGTTGGCCGTGGATTGTTTGGAGAAGCTCCTTACTGATCTTTGATGTCCTTGGAGGTGTGCCATGGCCTATCCGCATACCATAGCCTCCGTAGGTGGGCTTTACGAGCTTGCTGAGATTCGCGATCTTCCCGCGCAGTCTGCCTTCAAACGGACGCCTCGGACACATTCGGACTCCGTTTTGGGCGTTCTTTGGCTTCACGGAAAGCTCACAAAATTATCTTTCGAACGCATCTAGTCCCGACTTCAAATTCCCTCTATATCTTTGGGAACCGTCAAAACAAGATAATGTTCAGAATCTGTCTTCGAGCCATCGCCGTATCCGAGTCGGGAAGTGAGCCCTTGGCGTACTACTCATGAGTAGATGGCCGTGGCATTTCCAAACCCCAGCGGGAGGTGTTGTTGTAGTTCCCCTCAGATTGGATCTGATCCGAATCCGAGGGGTGGAGTTCACCAAAGTTGTTGATGATGCAGTCGGCTCTCGAAGTGGAAAGCCTGACCGGCGGCGAAGACGACGACGACTCCGTTGATTGAGGCCATCGAGCTTGATGAGATTGATCTTGACGCTGCCCCTACCAGGCGCGCCAACTGTCGACGAGTGCTTAACCCGGGGTTATCGTAGGCAATGAAATATATGGGGCGATGCACTAGATTCAAACTCGATGGTAGCAGAAGACAGGAGGTCTTTTTTATACAGATTCAGACCCTCATCGGTAGAGGTAATACCCTAGTCTTGTGCTCTGAGATTATATGGGTATATGTGTACAAGATAATCGAGAGATCTCTCGTATGTTATGTTCTCAGCCTCAAGTTGTGTTATGAGGTGAGGGTATTAGATTGGTTGCCGAACTATGGCCCCCTACCCTCCTTTATATAGTGTAGGGGGTGGGGTTACAAGGAGGAGTCCTGGTCAGTTACAAGGTAGGATTTCTATCTCTATCATCTAACCAAATATATAGTTATTCGAGATTACAATTGTATCTTCCCTATTAGGGATAGACTTCTATCTTTATGTCTTTCCTTGCTGGGCAAGCCTTCTATAGTCCGAGTGATACCCGTCCTTATCCACCCGACTTGATCCATACCCTGGTGGGTAGTCTTTTAGGCCAGCCGTGTGGGTACCCGGGGTCTATGTTATCCACACCGGGCTAAGCATCGAAGAGAGAGAGAGATTGGGCCTGCCTTCTAACCATTGGGCTCTAAAGAAGTGTCTTTATGCATGGATTGTACATGGGCTGATGGGCCGGCCGCATGTACTTTCACATATCAAAATCTGTGCAAATTAATCGTGCCCCTCTGCCTCTCTCACACACACTCGTGACTCGTGTGGACAAGGTACTCTGATTCAGAGCTAGCTTCTGCTGCAGAGCCGGAGACAAGGCTTGCGACAGGAGGACATTAATTAATTATCTCCGGCAAATAAGATCCAGAGGCAAATTAATAAACCACCCCAGACCTAGCAGGCGCTAAGAAAAGAAAAAGGATGTGTACGTGAGTGCATGTGAGTGTATGGCTACCGTGCATGTGGGCGTTCTGTGCTCTGCAACAGGGTCGTTCTTGAGTTTTTGGGGCCCGGAGCGAAATTATAAACAGAGGCCCCCTAACACAAGTATCAAATATTTTTGAGAAATTTGATGTTTTGCCCCAAAGTTGAGCTGCCTTGGACTTTTTGCCCTAAGTTGAGCTGCCTTGAACTTTTTGCCCTAAGTTGAGCTGCCTTGGATGTTTTACCCCAAATGGATCAACTCCACATAGTTTTTGCTCGAGGGGTCCTTTTACAAAATAGCCAACATAGCATTTCTCCTGGGTGCTGCACCGCTGCTCGCTTGCCGCGCTGCATGCTGCACGCTTGCTGCTTCTTGCTGCTGCTGCGTTGCTCTGCTGGGCTGCTGCTGCAGCACGCTTGCCGCGCTGCATGCTGTGCGCTTGCTACTGGTTGCTTGCTCCTCTCGGATTATCCATCAAGTATCAAAGACAATCTATAACATGTCATGTTATGTCCGATCAAAAAAAGAAAACAAAATAATTTAGACCAGACAATATTCGTTGAGAAAACAGTTAGCATTATACTCATGATGAATAACATTTCATTAATAGTGTTATCATGAAACATCTCATGTGCCATCAAAAGAGCAACATTGGCGTTATATTAATTATATCAAAGATGAATAGATGATCAACTAACGACATATATGTAGGCATGCATGCATCGATTGGAAGCTCAGAAGATATATACCTACTACGTATTTTCAAGAGTATGAACAAACCCTACTTTGTCTTGATCCCGAGAGGAGACGGGAGGACCCATGACGTGCTGCAGCAGGGAGGGCTCCGGCCATAGCGCTGTCGCCGGTGTGGGGGAGGACAGCGATGGGGAGCCCGCCGGTGAGGAGGTGCCTGCCATGGCGCCCGCGGCGGTGGCGGAGAGGACAGCCATGGCGTCGTCTAGCGGGGAGGGCCGCGGCCATGGCGCTGCCGGCGATGGCGGGGAAGACGGCTGTAAGGAGGCCGCCGGTGAGGAGGGGCCCACCATGGTGCAGCCACGGCGACTGGGGCGGCGCGCTGTTCCTTTCCCGGCGGCGACGAAGCTTGTTCCACCGAAACGTCGTACATACGAAAAAGAAACGAAGAGAAGACTAACTTTGCAAATAGCCCCTCAAGATGAAAAGAGTCATGGGTTGGTCCATTTGGAGCAAAACATCCAAGGCAGCTTAACTTAGGGCAAAAAGTCCAAGGCAGCTCAACTTTGGGGCAAAACATCAAATTTCTCAATATTTTTATACGCGTGTGTTTACGCCGTCTACCATTTTATCTAAATACTCTTGATCCATGCATGCATGCAATCACACGCACATATGACTGCAAAGCCCATTTTAGTTCTTGTGGCATCGAATCAGGTTGCTTAATTAAGAGGAGGGCGATCTAGCATGTACACAGAGGAGGACATGTTTCATTAGGATCATAATTTGAGCTCAAGGTCCAGATCTTGTCGATCATCTGAGTTCATACTCATCGATGAGTCTGTCGATTGGTTTAGGTCGTGATGTCTCTTCAAGGAAACCTCCTACGATTAATGGACAACAATGTAACACACTAAAATGGTAAGTACTACTGGGGGGTGGGCCCCTGGGCTTGGGGGGCCTGGGGCGCAGGCACCTCTCGCCCCCCCTCAGGCACAGCCCTGCTCTGCAAACCGACGAGCAGAGAAGCAGGCGTGCTGCGCGCAAGCGGCTCGTGGCGGCGGCCCGTGGCGCAGGTGCGACGGCCTGAGGCACATGGAGGCATAGGTGGGCACAACAGACCAGGCCGGCACGAGGCGTGCAGGCGTAGCCCGAAACTGGGTCGGGCTGGACCCTGGTGAGAGGAATTGGCAGGCCGAACCAAGAAAAAGGAGAGAGAGAAAAAAAAGAAGAGGAGTACGAATTAGAGGAGAAATACAAGTCTATTAGGACTAGAATTTCTGGATGAAAATTGGGCATCCTCACCACTATAAAAGGGGTCCAAAGAGGAGCCAAAATCAACAAATCCAAGAGGCAAAAGAGGGCTTCTCAGAGAGAGAAACTCATATTTGCATCAAGCAACAGCGAGTTTTTTCAGCGCGGTTTTTCGGAGGAGGCAGTCGTGAGAGAAAGACGTGCGGGTTCCGAAAGGAGGCGTTCTAGGAGGCTGTTGGTGATCTGTCCGAGATGACGGACAGGACTGACGATAAACCTGTCGACAGTGATGAGAAGAACAAGCAGCTGGCGCAGATGGAATCGCAAGTCGGTAGGATGAAGCCGACGGGGACCAATTTCGGCTTGGTGAAGTTCGACGGTTCTGGTAACTTTGGCTTCTGGCAGATGAGGGTCAAGGATCTGCTGGTATAGCAGGGAATCGTGACGGCTCTTACGGAGACCAAGCCAGGGAAGGTAGGAGACGACGACTGGGAGGAGATGCAGTTGCAGGCAGCCGCTACCATACGGCTGTGTCTCTCATATCAGGTCATCAATGGCATGATATTGCCGAAGTTTGCCAGTGACGAAATCGATGCTCCCGAAGCGAAAAGCCTTGCTGAGGATGAAGGCGATGATAAATTTTTTAATCGTTGTTGTAGTTGTGGCCACCATTCAAGAATCTTTGAAATGGGTATGTCCGTATTCAAGTCAAGAGCCAATCCGTGAGTAAGTGGTAGTGGCGTTCCATAACCTAAACGAAGCCCGAGCGAAGCAATGCCGATTCCTCCCCTAGATTGGATCATGCCCAAACCCAAGAAAGTGTTGTAAAAGTTCTTGATTAAGTCTTCGCCGTATCCGAGTTGGGAAATGAGCCGTGCGGCACACTACTCGGGAGTAGGTGCCAGCGGCGTTCCTTAACCCGAACGGGAGATAAATTACAATGACGATGAAGCTCTCTTTAGATCGGCTCTGATCTGAGTCCAAAAGAACGACTCGGTCGTCGAATCCGTGTGGTTTGCTGCTGACGGCACCCACCGTTCTAAACTTATTCTTGGTTAGGTCCTCTTCGTATCCGAATTGAGAATTGAGCCCCTGGCACACCACTCGGGAGTGGTGGCGGCGGCGTTCCTCGACCCAAACGGGAGTCCAGACGAAGCGATGTCGATGTTCTCCTCAGACTGGATCAGATCCGAGTCCGGAAGAAGTGTTGGTCGTCGATTGTTTGGAGAAGCTCCTTACTGATCTTTGATGTCCTTGGAGGTGTGCCACGGCCTATCCGCATACCATAGCCTCCGCAGGTGGGCTTTACGAGCTTGCTGAGATTCGCGATCTTCCCGCGCAGTCTGCCTTCAAACGGACACCTCGGACACATTCGGACTCCGTTTTGGGCGTTCTTTGGCTTCACGAAAAGCTGACAAAATTATCTTTCAAACACATATAGTCCCGACTTCAAATTCCCTCTATATCTTTGGGAACCATCAAAACAAGATAATGTTCAGATTTTGTCTTGGAGCCATCGCCGTATCCGAGTCGGGAAGTGAGTCCTTGGCGTACTACTCATGAGTAGATGGCCGTGGCATTTCCAAACCCCAGCGGGAGGTGTTGTTGTAGTTCCCCTCAGATTGGATCTGATCCAAATCCGAGGGGTGGAGTTCACCAAAGTTGTTGATGATGCAGTCGGCTCCCGAAGTGGAAAGTCTGGCCAGCGGCGAAGACGACGACGCCATCGAGCTTGATGACATTGATCTTGACGCTGCCCCTACCAGGTGCGCCAACTGTCGACGGGTGCTTAACCGGGGGTTATCGTCGACAATGAAATATATGGGACGATGCACTAGATCCAAACTCGATGGTAGCAGAAGACATGAGGTCTTTTTTATATAGATTCAGGCCTTCATCGGTAGAGGTAATACCCTAGTCTTGTGCTCTGATATTATATGGGTATATGTGTACAAGATAATCGGGAGCTCTCTCATATGTTATGTTCTCGGCCTCAAGTTGTGTTATGAGGCGAGGGTATTGGATTGGTTGCCGAACTATGGCCCCCTACCCTCCTTTATATAGTGTAGGGGGTGGGGTTACAAGGAGGAGTCCTGGTCAGTTACAAGGTAGGATTTCTATCTCTATCCTCTAACCAAATATGTAGTTATTCGGGATTACAATTGTATCTTCCCTATTAGGGATACACTTCTATCTTTATGTCTTTCCTTGCTGGGCAAGTCTTCTATAGTCCGAGTGGTACCCGTCCTTATCCACCCAACTTGATCCATACCCTGGTGGGTAGTCTTTTAAGCCAGCCGTGTGGATACCCGGGGTCTATGTTATCCACACCGGGCTAAGCATCAAAGAGAGAGAGATTGTTTTTGGATCCAAATTTGAATTGTCAAATTATGTCCAAATTGGATGTTACGGTTTCTTGAATTTCCATTCTTCTTTCTAAAGCAGTCAGGCCCCACCATTTTTAATTGTTTTTCCTGCAGCTATGCAGATAGAAGACCTAGTTTTTTTTTTTGAGAGAAAGTTATTTTGTTAAACATTCTGCAATCCTGAACCAACAAATTGGATGAATGTAACATCCTTGTATCCTATTTCATTGCTGTATCTATCATCCCCTTCTTTGCCACAAAACGGAAAATGGCAGTGCTCTTGTACAGTAGTGATGATGTCTATAGTAGCATCTTCTACATCATCATACCTAAGATTATTTACATGAAAATCGATCTGAAAATTTCTACCCTAACTCATCTTATTATTGTTGAGACCTGGTTTGGGTCAATGATGTTGTACTTGATGGGGCATCCACTACGGTTTGCTGAGGCCATGCGAGACACTGGGGGGGCTCCTTTAATCAACATTGGCTGGCATATAACGGTTTCATTAGAATGACTAGCAATGCAGAATGGATTGTTATCATCCTGATCCTAGTACACCTCTTGGTTGCTCCCAAGTTTCAGTTCTAGAAATACTGGTGAAACGAGTCCCATTTGATATCAGCATTGCCGGAGAAATTTTCCGTAATAGCTGAAATCAAAGAAAAGAGTACAATCCTCATCAGGATTCAGGAATATCCACAAAAGCGAAGAAAACATGAAATCAGTGTAGCAATTATATACATCTCAATTTTTTATATCTCCTGTTCAAAGTGTAGTACCATTCTCCAGATTATAGGTTGAACACGCCCTTTAGCTGTAGAGCTCTCAAGCTCTTGTTTTTCAACAATGTTCAGAAAAACCTATTCAAGTGTCGTGAGGCCAAGTTGAATATCCGATATGTCAAATTCCACTTCCTTATCTTGGAGCTCTCCAAAGAATCTCTACTTGTCCAAAAAGTATAGTGTGTCATGAATGTAACAAGCAACATATTCAGTGCAAATGTCCATTGGGTAGGTGAAAGCCTCTTTTCTCACTTAAAACACTTTCATGAAAAACCTCTAACTTTCTAAGTGAGCAAAGGTCTTCCACCTCTTTAGATCTAAGCCCCTCCTTATAAATCTGATTACCGAAATCTGTAGTTGGTATGTTAGCACCCAATTGACATTTACACTAGATATGTCGCCGTTTAACAAATGGTCTTTGTCCAATTTTTTTGTGTCAAGGTAGTACTGTCAGAAGTGGTTCTTTCTGATGAGGGATGACAAACGTTAAGAATGTCCTGCTCTCCTCTTTTGGATCCACATGAAGCCACTATTTCAATAAAAAAAGATTATGTCGTTTACACCTACACGTATAAGGAAGATAATATGTGGAATTTAATCTAATAATGGACCACATACTTCCTTGGAAAACCTTTTAACAGCTCCTATATTAGGATTAACCTGGGCTTCAGAGTTGATTTTGATGTTAGGGATTTGTCTCAGACCATTTCTGTAGAAATTCACATGGGCAATATATCCAGTTCCAAACTTGGATCTCAGCCTTATCGAAGTCCCAATGCACCGCAATTTTCCCTTTGCCAAGATAGCTATTTTATCACTTAGAATGTCATCTTATGGACAAACTACTTGTGGACAAACTCCAATCATCCTACGAGCATTCAACATTCCCACAGTGCTTCGAACAGAATGACCATAGACCAACGTTGTGAAAGGTTTAAAGTTACTCACTAGCACATCCAAAGTTATTGAATGATAATACAAAACGTCGCTTTAAGGAATGACACTTACCATCACCGCCTGTAATCGGTATGATTCCAGTTAGGCAACTGATTGTAGTTGTTTTACCAACCCCATTGGGCCCAAGAAGACAAAATAGCTGGTCTTTGACAACGTTCACCCAAATGCCCTCGAGAACGTTTACGTGATTAACAATAGAAGCAACAAAACCTATTTTACTTACATGACATGCTAACTGAAAACTTACTTTGACAGAATGAAATGGTTTAGTTGTTCTGCGTCTGCAGCATCCTATATTAAAATATCCTGGATATGTTTTCCACAAACCATGTATTTGAACTTAAACATTGTAATAGCAAGGAAGAAAGTTGGACCTGCTTGGGCAAATATGTAGTAGAGAAGGTTTTTGTAGCTGGGTGAGCAAATCCCATAAACCCTATAGTCCACCTCAGTTTTGGATCTGTCACATTCAATCAAAATTTACTCTTGTTTTGAAAGCACAAATCTCAAAAGTTTTCATGCAACTAACATTTATTTATGTACGCGTGAAACATTATAGCCCCTTAAATTCGTAGATATCACACTTTACAACCCGAAGTTTGCATACGTGCTCGTGCAATTAAAATTATGTTAAATGCTAATGTGGATCCTATCGGTGCAAGGAACTAGGTCTCAACTGATGTTACAAAAGTATTGCGGGAACCACACCTTTTCTTTCACAGACTTGACATTCGGAAGATGATGCAGGAGTAAGAGAGAAACAATGTTTTTTTCCCAGTTCAAACCATTCCTAGAGTAAATAATAATCTTACGTTCAATCTTTCCTTTAGTTATATGGGATATTGAAGATTGGGAGAAATTAGTTTTAATTGCATTAGCACAGAGGAGTATTAATAGTACACAAGATGGGCCGGATTCCAAGTAAAATTTATAATAGTCCGATTCACCCCCCCCCCCCCCCCCCCCCCGCGCGCAGTTTGAACGACACAAACATGGCGTTGAGAATGGTACAAGAAAATCGCAGAGCGCTCCCCCATGGTCAAAACAAAGTGACCAAAAAGTAAAATGACAGTCACTCCCTCGTAGTCTGAACGGACGGGACGTATACGTTGAGACTAGACCTGAACTCGATAAAGACAGTGCTGGGAAGGCCCTTGGTGAAGATGTCAGCGAACTGAGACGACGTCGGGACATGCATAACATGCACATGACCGAGAGCAACCCGCTCACGGATGAAGTGAAGATCAATCTCGACGTGTTTGGTGCGCTGATGCTGCACCGGGTTAGTGGAGAGGTAGACCGCGCTAACGTCGCCGAGGAAGACACAATAGCCTGACGTGGACTTCCTGGTGTCAGGGCAGCCTGCCCAGTCAGCGTCGGTGTAGACCGTGAGACTCGTCGGCGCGGTGCGATGAAGCAGAAGACCGAGCTCCAAGGTGCCATGTAGGTACCGCAGAATCCGCTTGAGAGCAGCGAAGTGCGGTTCCTAGGGGTCATGCATGAACAAGCAGACTTGCTAGACGGCATAGGCGATGTCCGGACGGGTAAGCGTCAAGTACTGGAGTGCACCCACCAAGCTGCGATAGAGGGTCGCATCAGCAACCGAGGGCCCGGCTGCGGACAGCTTGGAGGTCGTGTCGGCCGGAGTGGAGCATGACTTGCAGTCAGCCATGCCCGCATGATCCAGGATGTCAGTGATGTACTGTCGCTGGGGGAGAAGAAGGCCGCCGGACTGCGGGATGACCGAGACGCCAAGAAAATGATGTAAAGGCCGAAGGTCCCTGAGGGAGAACGCCTGCTCCAAGGCGGAGACTGTGCGCCTGAGTAAGTCATTTGAGGAGGCGGTCAACATGATATCATCCACATAGAGCAGAAGATATGCCGTCTCAGAGCCCTTTCTGTACATAAACAGCGAAGTGTCTGACTTGGCATCGACAAACCCTAGTGATCGGAGATGTGAAGCAATTGTGCTGTACCACACCCGTGGCGCCTACTTAAGACCATAGAGGGACTTGCGGAGGATGCAGACTTGATCGGGACAAGAAGGATCCACAAATCCTGATGGCTGAGCACAATAGACTGTCTCCTTAAGCAGGCCATGTAAGAAGGCATTGTTGATATCAAGCTGACGAATGGACCAGCCACGGGAAAGAGCCAGCGAGAGGACCGTCCGAATGGTGGCTGGCTTGACGACGGGGCTGAATGTCTCATCAAAATCAACTCCAGGACGCTGGGTGAAACCACGAAGGACCCAACGGGCTTTGTAGCGGTCAAGAGAGCCATCAACATTGAGATTATACTTGAATATCCACTTCCCGGTGACCACGTTTGCCCCGGCTGGCTGTGGGACAATTAAGATCGCACGTGTCGTTGGCGCGGAGGGCCTCGAACTCCCTCGTCATAGCAGCCCACCAGTTAGGATCGGCGAGAGCCGCGCGGACTGACGGGGGCGGAGGAGGGAGCGCTGTGACATGCAGGTTGAGGCGGTCCTGGGGCTTGATCTGCTACGAGTGACCATATGGTGGTCATTCGCCGCGGCAGGAGAGGCCCCGTTAGCAGCGTCCTGAGGAAGAGGTCCAACAGGGGCAGCGGGTGGAGCCTGTATCACCGAGAGAGGGGCATCGCTAGCAACGGCCTGCGAGGACCCAGCAGGGGCAGCAGTGACCATGGTGTCGGACGTCGAGGTCGACGAAGAGCCGTGGCGGTGGTAGACCAACAGGGGTGGCGTGTGCGGTGGTCGGGCAGTCTTAGGCGGGTTGAGACGAGCCCCGCGAGCGACAACCTAGGGGACGGCACCGACAGGTGCAGCGGGAACTAAGGAGCCTACAGAGTGGTCACCACTAGCAACAACCTGCGGTGGAAGTTCGGCAGGGGCAGCAGTGACCGGGTTACTCGACATGAGTACCGGCGGGGCAGGGGCGGCCGACGTGACCGCCGTCGAGGCAGGGGCGGCCGTCGAGGTACCTGTAGAGGGAGATGAAGCACGGACTCCTATGGAGAGAGGAGGACCGGTGCAGTCAGTGAGAAAGTCGAGATCGTCCTAGGAGGATGAGTCGGAGGTCCTCGAGGCATATGGGAAGGTAGACTTGTCAAAGATGAAGTGACGGGAAATGATAACGCGGTTGGACACAAGATCCATGCACCGATACCCCTTGTGATCTGGGGAGTACCCTAGGAAGACACAAAGAGAGGAGCGCACGGTGCTAGAGAGGTTAGGATAGCAGGCGCAACTGAACACGCGTAGGTGGGTGTAGGAGGGATGGTACCCGTGAAGGGCATAAAAGGGGTAGGCTCAGCGAGTGGAAGAGGGGCGCCGGTTTATGAGGTAAGTGACTGTGAGGAGGGCCTCCACCCAGAATGATGGGGGAACATTGGCCTGGAACAGAAGGAAGCGCATCACATCGTTAGTGGTGCGGATGGCAAGCTCGGCCCTACCGTTCTAGGGTGAGATGTATGGGAAGGACATGCGAAAAGAAACACCGTTGGTGAGGAAAAAGGAACGGAAGAGGAGTTGTCAAACTCGCGGCTGTTGTCAGCTTGGACTGACAGTGGTGCCGAACTGAGTATGGACGAAGGCAAAATAGTGAGAGATGGTTGGGAACGTGTCGGACTTGAGACGTAGGGGGAAGGTCCACATGAAATGGGAGCGGTCATCTATGATTATGAGATAATACTTGTAACCTGAGACGCTAGCGACAAGGGACGCCCACAAATCACAATGTATTAAATCAAAAACACGAGTGGCTCGAGAAATTGACGACGCAAAGGGGAGACGGACATGTCGACCAAGCTGACACGCATGACATAGAATATCTGGTTTAGCTTTATTACAGGAAATAGCAGACAAACTAGCTAAAACAGAAAGGGTGGCATGACTGGGGTGCCCAAGACGACGATGCCAGAGCTTGGAGGAAGGTGTGCTGGTGACAAGGGCATGAGGGACTAGACTTGGACGAAAGGAGTAGAGGTCCCCGGAGCTATCACAGCGGGCGATGATGCTCCTGGTGCGAAGGTCCTTCATAGAAAAACCAAACAGGTCAAACTCAATGGAATAGTGGTTGTCGGTGGTGAACTGACGAACAGAAATGAGATTTTTTATGAGTGTGGGTGTGACAAGAACATTACAAAGAGTAAGTGGTCTATGTGTAGAGTGGAGAGTGCAGTGACCCGTGGAAGTGACAGGCAAATGAGACCCGTCGCCAACGATGATGTTGGACGGACAAGTCGAGGTCGGAGGGTAATAGCATGTGAGATTACCAACATCTGAAGTCATGTGTGAACTGGCGCCCAAGTCCATATACCACTCATGGCCACTTGGGGGGTGAGTGTCATGCTATTGAACACATTGGCTAGGGACTGCTGGTCCCAGGAGACGCCCACAATCAGGCTCCAGGACCCCGTAGTTGGCGGCTGTGGAGCGACGCCATAGTCGCCAGTGCCGCCCCCAACCACAACTGGGTTTTCACCCAAGAACGAGGGATTGCTAAGAACAGTGCCATGAACGGTGAAATAGCGCCGGAAGGCGTCACCACCGTTGACCCAAGCCAACGCTAGGCAGAGCTTTCACTCGGCGCACCCTCGTCTCAAAGCCACGCTGCTACAGACGAACTAGGAGTGAAGGAGTGGAGAACCTAGTCGTCGACCAAGGCCCGCGTTCCGAGCCGCTTGAGCTCCACACAGAGGCCTGAGCTAAGAGCGTAACCCCCAACCCACACTGAGGGGACCACAAGGTCCGATCATTGTTGGCGATACTTACGCTCAAAGAAATTAATCCGCAAGCGGACGGATATCGCTTGTAGTTTTCATCAGAAGTATTCCTAGAGTTATCGAATCCACAGGGAACGAGGGTTTAAAGAGATAATCCTCTATATCTTAATTATTTAAAATACCAGCCAGTCTAGGTAACGGGGGTTAGGACAAATGAAAAGACCGGGACACACACACATGATAAATATTCACACAAATAAAGAGAAACCTACTCTAGCTAGATAGACAGTTGGGAGGACAACGAGACAACTTTAATAAGTTCTCAAAATTGTGTAATTCAGTTTATTGAGTGAGCTTGGGTAATCAACCAGTGGTTCACTTGGTATTCATCGTCGAAGCTCGGTTATTCACTACCACCCGCTATCCTGAATTGGAATCCCGAATGGTTATGATCATTCTGATAGGGCTCTACTGGTCCAAAGCCGGACGCTGTGGGTTACGCACGAGATACTTAGTATCTACGGATGAATAGGGCTGTCACCACCTACCACCTACCACATATACGTGGGCCCGGGTGTAAACCGAGTTAGTCCTAGTCTCAGACACCACGTCTGCTACTATTTCTAATCAATCTTCCTCAGTACTAAAAAGAAGTTGATCTAGGTTCAATGCCTGGCTCTTCCAGTACATGAGTGAGAACCTAAACTGATTCCCAAAAGTGAGGTGTAGGGGTCCTTTTATAGTGTCCCGGAGCCAATGAGGGAGTGCCACGGCTTGGAACACGTGTCACCTTGCCACCCTCCAAAGGGGAATCCGAGGAGCTTCATTAGGGGGGTCGTCCGGCCTAGGGTGGGTCGGCCGACCCACCTTCTTCACCTCTCGGCCGTGGATTTCTTTTAGGATGCTCCCTTGATGGTGTAGATTAACTCCTTAAGCCGGTGGATCAACTAGACATGCGCAAGAAAGGAATCCAAGGGAATCCTATGCTCATTTGTGAAGCAACCGTGCCCATTCGATCAAACCGACTGTCGTGGACGGTATAAATGTCTTCTAATTGTGCTTTTATGCCACTTGAGAGAAGGCGGAGCCGGATTGGTGACGTGGCCAGGTCGGCCGGCCTAGGGTGGGTCGACCAGCCTGGCTTTTTGCCCGGTTTGGCTCTGGTTTTTCCCATTTTGTACCTATGGACCCACAACTCACCAAAACTTGTGGAACTTTATTAGACTAAATAAAATGTTAGTATAAACCTTGATTTTCCCTCCGTATGCCGGAATTCCGGAATATGTTGACGTATAAAATTGGTGTTTATTTGACGTCAATAGTCATCACCACCAAACCGCTGCAAGAAGAGAAGGCGACGCCATAGCTAGCAAGTCGCAAACAACCAAGGTCCGACAGAGATGCCAAACCGAGGACACAACTAGGAAGCCCGCTACACTGTGAAGCTGCAGTAGGCAACACTGGCTGCTGAAGACCTTCACAGAAGCGCCATGCTCCACCACTAGTCCTGCACCTTAGAGCCCGCAAATCGAACCAACCACCAACGTAAACGGTGGACTCTCATGTGCAAGCTGGACTCCATAAACATCCACCATGGAGAGCCCGGACCAAACCATCACCTCTTCAGCCAGAGAGGGAGGGCAAGAGAGGCGATGACGGGGAAGGGAGAAGGGTGCCCCCAACCGGGCGCCCTTCTACTCACCGGTGAGAGAAAGGGACCGAGGAAGAGGAGGGGCACACGACACGACCCGAGCTCTAGCCTCTCTGGGAGAGAGATGAGAGAGGCAGGTGGGCTAGGGTAGAGTAGCAACAACCGGGAGGCCACCGGCAACCAGACCTAGGGCGCCATAAGAACAAGGTGAGGAGCGTCGAGAATTTGGACCAAAAAGGGTGGCTCCAGCCAACGGCGATGACGACGAAGTAGCAAGGAACGAAGGAAGACTGACAGCGATAAAGACAGAGCAACAAGGAGCGAAGGTTGCAGCGTGCCAATGTCCCCACCGCCACGAAACAAGCCACCACTATCACATCGCTACAAGATCCAGCCACTTCACCCGCGAATCCGACCTCTTTGTCGGTGAAACAATTGATGCGGGGGGAGAATAAGAGGGGGAGAGGAACACGAAGGGGAAGGGATGCTGCCTAACTTCGCCGCTTGACGGATTGGATGCCTACGATAGTGTCATGAGGCCCGCCGGCAGTAGAGCTGGCAGGACACACTGTCGCCTCCTCTAGGGCTCGCTCGGTTGGGGTCTTAGGGGGAGGAGCTCTCTAGAGAGACTGTGGCCCATTGAAATAGCGTCCATCGACATATTTTAGGGAGCTTCAAACCTAGGCTACTTGAATTAAATGTTAAACAAACCTAGCTAAGTGACAATAAAGTTCGTCTCATTTTTGCTAAAGAAGCTATACTTCAATCTACCCACTAGTTACGTGTTGAGAGATTATCCTTTGTCAAACTAACACCTCACAAAAGAAAATAGAAAAATTCATTCACATTGGCATATATCATTTTAATAAGGAAATTCACCTTTTTTAAAAAAAATGAGAATTTATTCGTTTACAAATACATCAAATTGTTTTAAAAAAACTGTGCCTAGAAAGCACTGTAGCTACCCCATAGTTGTACTTTGGCCAACTTTTTTATGACACTGCAGAATTGCTAATCCCGCAACTGCCTTCACTTAAACATCGTTCTCTTCTCTCTGGGACATCACAATTTGGGGGCTATTTCCTTCAATGAAACTCATCTCTTTTCTTTAAGATATATAAGCATTCCTAAAAAAAAGTCATAGCGCAACCAAATATGTAATACTTTTAATCTAGATTTTGTGTATTTCTATGAACAAATATGTTATCGAAACAATATATAAGTGGTTAATCAATATTTTTAACATCAAAATTTAATCATAAAAGGACCGAAAAATAGATTTAAAATACTAAAAATTTGGCAATACTATGATTTTTTTAGGATTTTTGAGAATGTAGTTTAAATTAAAAAATATCAATGGAAAAAAAAGCAAAATAACTCACAAATATGATGGCATGGATGGTTTGAGGTCCTTTAGTGATGGCATTTTTTGGTCTAGGGACTTCTACGGTAGCATAGAAGAAATTTTCTCTTATATTTTCCCCTTACAACACTTTCAACGGTAGCATAGCTTAAGGCTCTGTTGTTTTCAGCTTAACAGCTCGAGGACGGTGGCGGGGAGGGGAGGAACGATGACGGCGTCGCGGTGGGAGGGGGAGCCCGAGGGGCGGCGCCCGCCGGCGGCGGCTAGGAAACCCTAGCCGCCCGTGAGTCACCCGTGGCTCGGTCGTGATGAGATCCCCTTACAACACTTTCAACGGTAGCATAACTTTAGGCTCTGTTGTTTTCAGCTTAACAGCTTAACGACTTATCTACCTTTTGAAAATACATATGTTTTGGGTTTTTTTAATCCTTTTTCGCTATTTCGAATGTGGGTTCTAACACTTTAAAAAACAAGTCAAACGAAATGGATCCGAATCTCGAGACTACCTCGGGAAGCTTTCAAAATCTAGTCATTTCAACCATTCAGCCATCCAGATTAGCTCGAAAGAACAGAACCTTAATCAAATGTCCTTCAATGTTGGGATAGACCCGGGCGAATGCTCTATCCTTAACCAAAAAAAAAAAGCCTCTTTGATCACGGCTAAACGGATACCTTTTGTGCTAACTCCATTTTTTATTTAATTATAGAAAGGCTCATTTTATTTGGATAGCATTGAAACGCAACATTGTATTTCCAATTTTATTTTCTGTAAAAATAGAATATCATTCTGTTTGAGACTGGAGGCTAGGAGAGTCTTATATCTGAGATGCTGCGCCTGAGCTTACTGTCTGTACCAGGCTTCTGGTGAAAGCTGAAATTACAAGCAAAGAGCATAGGGTAATGCTCCATCTGACTAACTTATTAAAATCGGTAAGCTTCTACACAGCTACCAAATGAAATGTTCTCTTTATTTTTCAATGCGTAGGTCCCAACCACAAGCGATTTCCATTAGAAATAAGAAGTATTATTGATTATTCTTGGGGATTATAAAACAATCATCTGCGCCTCTTCAGAAAAAAGGGCCTCAATTAGTAGATATAAGAATCTGCAAACATCTAGGTTGTATAATTTGCATAGCACTGTTAGGCACATGTTGTAACAAAAACATGAGCCTTTGGGTTACTTCTGATCTGATCCAGAGATCTGAAATTCTGCATCGATACGGAGGCTGCCGTGAATTATGAAGTAAGATACTTGTGAAAAAAAAATGTTGGAAAGTGTGCTTTGCTCTGATCAATCTTACTAGCACCGAGGATGATTTGATCTTTCTACATAATTTTTTTAAAAGTTACATTGGCTTGAAGGTATGGCATAGAACGGAGATAACACCAAGGAAAATAGTACACAGGAACATGAACCTTTTTTTTCCAAGAATTAATAGGCACAATAACCTAAACTAACTCATGGCACATAAATTCTTTTTTCCTAACAATGAGATGAGCAGACTATTATGCCACTACAGCTTTTTTTCATAACTACAACACATATGAGGAAAAGGGGATCGTGGTCTGCTGATAAGGTACACTCCAATAAGGATGGATATATATTTCTCAAAAAAAAAAAGGATGGATATATGTTATCAGGACATCAGCCATGACCCATGAGAACTACTTGAGCCACAAAACTAATGCAGGATTGCCGTCTTGCCGATTCTCGGAAAGTGCCACTCAAATTGAAGGTCACTCTCTCAGTCTCTCACTTCATTGGTTTTACCGTTCTATGTGAAAATTAAGCGATGAAGTCGAAGTTCGTTTTCATTTTCTTGACCCTTGTCTTCTTGATATCTCAGCAAGAGTTCAGATATATCCCAACTGATGTCTGATGATACACTCAAACAAGTTGATAAGTTTTAACTCTGAGAACAGAATCTAGCACTCACAAGACTCTCTGCGTCTGAAAGCTCGATCCGGGCTTTGGATCAATGGCTACATATTATATATATATATTACACCCAAGACGTGTGTCCCCAGGCAGATGCCAGATGGGATAGCATTGCTGAGCTCTGTCCTTCGTTTGTAACTGCTGTTCTTTCTTCAGTTACGGCCCGGTGAGCAAGACGGTGCAGTGCAGCCGTAACACCCGGCTGAGTTAATGAAGGGATACGCAGCTAGCATTGAGTGAAGCACAAGTTTCTTGACGCGAGAGCCATGCGCGCGGATGCAGCTGCAGCCTTCAGCGGGAGAGAAGAACTGAAGCCTCGTCAGCAATAATCCTCCTCTCCCCTCTGCGTTTCGCGACGTGGGGGCTCGACGCGCGCCCGGAGGCAGCGTAGCGTGCGCGCGATGGTCACGCCGCGCGGCGCGCGCGACGAGGTCGACGAGCTGCCGCGCGGAGCCTGAGGAGTGAGGAGCCGACCTCCCGCGAACTCCGGGGCCCTCCTGCTGCAGCTGCCCGCTATATCAGGAGGTAGACGACGACTGCCGTCGCCTGCTTGCTTGGCTGGTTCAGAGCTTCGGGCTTCCAGTGGACTGATCATCTCGTTTAACGATCCTTGACGTCGCTCTTGATCTGTCAGGGCTCACGCGCATGGGATCTCGCCGCATGAGTGGGCTTGCGAGGTTTTGCAGGCAGGTGCATGCCCTCCTCCTCAAGAACCTCTCTTTCCAGGTATAATAAACTTGCGACATTTTTCAGTTCTTTCAAATTTTTATTTTTTGGACTGAACGTGTTTCTGAATTCTGATTCAAGTACCAATAATGTGTCGTAAACTCGTAATAAAACAAACGCTAACTTTCTAGATAATGGAATTGCTTCGGCCTCCACATCGTTAGATATATACAGTCTTTCAAAAAATAAAAAACAATTGCAAAAGAAGTTCAACGAATGAACAACGTCATCCAGTGCAGCACAGCGTCGAGAAACGCTCATGCTCGTGTTCTTTGCCGATGGCGTGCAGAGGAGGAACGCGAGGACCAACGCGGCGATCGCGGCGTTCCCGGCCCTCCTCTGCGTGCTGCTCGTGGCGATCCAGAGCGTGGTCGACGACGAGCTGAGCCGGCCGCCGTTCCAGTGCGGCTGCGCCTGCGTGAGCTCCGACGGCGGCGCCACGGGGGCCTGCGCGAGGACGGAGTGCGGCATCCAGCACTCCACCGCCGCCCAGGCCATCAGCTGCGCCGTGCCCGCGCCGCCGAGGTGGCCGGCGCTGGTGCAGGTACCGGACGCCCGGCATCGCGCCTCCACGTCCGCGCACCCCGCGCCGTGCCGCTCGTCGGAGTCGTGCCCCGTCGGCGTGCTCATCACCGGCCGCAACCGTCGCCTCTCCCAAGGTACAGCAAATGCATCGGAGAGAAGAGAAGCACAAAGCACTGAAGTGAAATAATTCAGCATATGCCGCCTTGAAGATGCAGCACACCGCGTATCCATGACATATTGTCCTCTTTCTTTTACAGTTCAGTTCAATTCGATTTAGTTGAGACAAAAGTTAAGAGCATCCCCAACAGCCCCTCCATAGTGTTTTAGGGGGTGGGATGAAGAGGGTGTTGGGGATGCTCTAAGAACCTTTAAAAATAGGCATCAAAAGACAGAAAATTTATTTATAAAATATGTTTGAGATCTTTAAAAAAAACCTGCAAAGGCATAAAAAATTACTACTCCCTCCGTTCTTTTTTGTTTGGCACTTTTGACTTTTGAACACATCTTTGGCCATTCGTCTTATTCAAAAAAATTATGTAAATATCATTTATTTTATTGTGATTTGTTTTATCAATAAAGATACTTTAAACATAACTTATTTTTTTATATGTTTGCACTAATTTTTTGAATAAGACGAATGGTCAAAGGCTTGCTCAAAAGTCAAAGGCGTCAAACCAAAAAAAACGAAGGTAGTATAAAATAATAAATTTTGGTTTAACCGAATAAAATCAAAACAAACCGCGAATCAAGGAGAGCTACAGTGACATGTGGTCTAGGGTCACATATTAGTGGCACATGAATGGAATCCCCAACGAAAATGCCAGAGCTTTATGCAAATGCACCTCGTCTGAATCCTTTGCGCTGCTGCTTGATCTGTTCTGAATGAATTTTGGCAGGCCTTGGAAGGGGGCTGTTCCCAGCCATATCTGAAACTGTGAATTCTTCCGGCTATCTCGATGAGCTCTCGAGAACAGTCCCAGTGAGTTGTTTGAGCAGTGAAAGTTCGTTCATATTTCAGTGTTCATATGGGTATTCATGTGGGAATAAAATTGAGTTTGTTCTTTCAGGGCACGAGCTCTTTGCCCGCGCATGTGCTGTTCATTGAGCCCGGGCTGGTGCCCAACAGTACCTTATATTTGGTCCAACACAAGTGTTCTTTTAATTCGCGGCATACTTCAGGTTCTTCTGATGGAATGCCACTTGATCTTGGTAAAGATTAAATTTTATCGCGTATGAAGATTTGTGGCTCGGCTATGCGAAGTTGTAGCATGCAGTGTTTACACCCCTGCAACTTTGTGCCTTTTTTTATATGCAGATTGTTTATGTATAAATAACTGCCTTCAATCCTATCTTCTTTGTGAAATGGAACAGATGTACGGTGTGTTCAAGGTTTGCCATTGTGGTGCGAGAGTTCATCGGTGATAAACCGGCATTTGTTTAAGGGCTACAAGGGTGGGAATAAGCAGAGAAGATCAAATGAATTCCTGGCTGGTAGCCTCACCTGAATTTGTTTTGTTCTTTTTTTTTTTGTTTTCGTTTTCAGGTGTACGTACCAATAGAGTGAGAGTTCAAGCTCTTTGTACAGCAAATGTCTTATTTTAGGATACTTTTTTGCAGGTTATGACTTCCTTGATACAAGCAAGGGGCGCTTCCATGTATACGTTTGGTACAACTCCACCTTCAGTAGGAATATTGGACACCATTCCATGACAGTTTTGCGCGTTGCACGGTTGGTTAATATGGTACTTATACTTGCCCCCAATTTTCAGTATGCAATTTACCTTTTGAGCTAATAATGGGTTCATCTGTAAAGTAAAATTAGTTGAAGTAATTATGGCCTGCTCTACTGTACTCCTGCTGTTTTCGCTCCAAATAAACCTTGTGTACTGTAGCAAAAACTGCACATCTTTTGCAGCAATAGTTTCTATCACTTTTGCTAATTTTTGTTGCTGAGTGGATTTATCTCCCAAGTGTTTCATGTTTTCTACTCCCCAAAAAATGAATTGTCAACTTCTCTGATGATATTTACAAATTGATCACCTTAGTTTCATTACTACCTACTACCTAGACCGCTAATTATGAATTTGCATTTTAGGCATCCACTGCATATCTGAAGCTTCTTCAAGGAGAAAATGTAGAAATGCGCCTAGAATTTCTGAAAGAGATGCCCAAAGCTGCAATTAAAATGCAGCTTGATCTCACCACTCTCCTTGATGCGCTGTTCTTTACATGGACGGTTCAACTTCTCCTTCCAGTGAGTTCGATTGTCTTCCACAATCCATCACTGAATTATACATAATTCATATTCAATTTATCAGCATATTTATTTCATTTATTTTCAGGTAATATTGACATACCTTGTTTATGAGAAGCAGCAGAACCTAAGACTAATGATGAAAATGCATGGGCTAAAGGATGGACCATATTGGCTGATATCTTATTCCTACTTCTTGTCCCTTTCAACAGCTTACATGACGTTTTTTGTGATATTTGGCTCATGTATAGGTACTAATTGACGCTGAATTTACAAAATTAAGTTCAGTACATGCAAATAAGCTTCTAAATTTGCAGAGGACTCTCATTGGTTTTGCAGGACTCAATATATTCAGATTAAATAGCTACAGCATACAGTTTCTATTCTATTTCATCTATATCAACCTACAGATTGTGCTTGCCTTCCTGCTTGCGTCTTTCTTCTCATCTGTCAAGACCGCCACTGGTCAGTAGATGAAACCTTCTATTTCCTAAATTCTGTGGCTCTTTGGATGGCCTAATCTGGATCAAGCATTTCTGTGTTACAGTACTTAGTTATATTTATGTCTTTGGCTCTAGCCTTCTTGGAGAAGCACTTCTGCAGTTGTTCATTGAGGATACAACTTTCCCAAGTAAGTATTCCACTGAAATTACTTCAGCAATTTTGATTCTGTGATATTTTCATTCTATGCTCATGAAAAACTATTACCTTACTTCTTTAGGGCATTGGCTTGTGACAATGGAGCTTGTTCCTGGATTTTCCCTCTACCGAGGAATTTATGAGTTAGCAGAGTATGCTTCTGCAGGAAGCCAAACGGGGAAGTTCGGAATGCAATGGCAGGACTTGAACGACCCAATCAATGGGATGAAAGATGTTTTGGTTCTAATGTGTATAGAATGGATGCTACTGCTTCCTGTGGCGTTTTTATTGGATCATAGACCTGCATGGCGCCCCCTATTCCTATATGGATTTCTGTCAACGAAGCACTCATCACCGTCATGGATACCAGACAGGGTGAAGCAGAGATCCAGGAAAGTCTCTGTAGATTTGGCAAAGCCTGATGTTTTCCTTGAGGTTAGTTAATCATTTAGCTAAACTATTCAATGGGGAGACAATTTTGAATTGTTCCTCAAAAATTTACTTTCAGCGTAAGGTGGTGAAAAGATTAATACAAGAAATGGACACTAGGAATATGATCATCTGCCATAATCTGAAGAAAGTATACCGTGGAAAAAATGGGAACCCTGACAAGTTTGCTGTTAGAGGACTGTCACTTGCTTTGCACAAAGGGCAATGTTTTGGAATGCTTGGCCCCAATGGGGCAGGGAAAACATCCTTCATCAACATGGTGAGTAGTACTCCCTCTGTTTTAAGGCGTAATTTGAATTGGCACATGGATTAAGAAAATTGTGAAATCGAGAGAAAGTTAAGAGAAAATGATCATGCTAACCAATGTTATAGATGTCTTGGAAATATGAGAAAGAACATCTTGTGAGAGAGTTATTCATAAATGCACTAAAGAGAATTGTGCAATAAATAAGAATAGGCAAAAATAAATAAATTTGCATGCACGTCTTATATTTTTAAATAAGATCATTCAAACGATATGCCTTAAATAAAAAAACGGAGGGGGTAATATATTAGTGTATTTGTTCTTGCCTATGCTTATGTAGTCAAACTATTTCTTAGAATGATCATGCATAAGAGATCATTTAACATTATTTTCATTTATTTTCCATCGATTATTGATGCTTCAGCTTCCTCTGCAACAATAAAGGCACAAAAACAGTACTTACGGGCTTTACATGCAGATGATTGGGCTTGTGGCACCGACTAATGGAACTGCTTACATACATGGAATGGATTTGAGAAGAGATATGAGTGAAATATATGCAAACATTGGTGTATGTCCTCAGCACGAGTATGATCACAAGTCACCAATCTAGCATTTTTCTTCTGAAGACTGTTTGTCAGTCATGCAACATCAACAAAAGTTTTGTTCTATGTATATATGCAGTTTGCTTTGGGAGACACTGACAGGAAGGGAACATCTAATGTTCTATGGCCGAATGAAGAATTTCACAGGTGCTGCTCTCATGAAGGTAGTTTGAAGCCATGAACTAGAAAAAGATTGTACATTATAAAATCAAGTTTACACATAGACAAAGCCACATTGCGGACTTGAAATCTGATACTGCTAATTTATATACAGTTCGAGCAGCAGCATTGCTAACTAGATTATAAAAATTATCTCTACTGGTAGAAATAGACAAGTGAATCGAATTCATGTTATCTGACTGTCATATGTTTCTTGATCCAGGCAGTGGAAGCATCCCTGAAGAGCGTGAATCTGTTCCACAGCGGATTCGGCGACAAACCTGTAAGCAATTACAGTGGAGGCATGAAAAGAAGGCTCAGTGTCGCCATTGCACTCGTTGGCAATCCCAAAGTACTTCCATACCTGCTGTCTGTTCCCTCCCACGCAATTTTGTGGTAAAAAAGCATCATCCAGATTTCAATTTTATTTGCCATCAATTAGGTGGTTTACATGGATGAACCAAGCACTGGATTGGACACGACGTCGAGGAACGATCTGTGGAGCGTCATCAAGCATGCGAAGAAGGACTGCACCATCATCCTCACGAGTAATTTCAGCTCTGCATTTTCTTTCAACTGCTCAGCACCAACAAGACGCTGAACTGAAACTCCAAAAGTTTAGATATGAACTGAAGAACACCGAACTCTTTTTTCCCCAGCACATTCAATGGAGGAGGCCGAGGAGCTGTGCGACCGCGTCGGCATCTTCGTCAATGGCAACTTCCAGTGCCTCGGAACCCCCAAAGAGGTAAACCCGTCCGAAAGTTCAGATTTTTTTTCTTCAGGCATCTCAGTGCAGCAAGAACTCAACAGTGTCTCTGTGTGTGGACGCCCAAGCAGCTGAAGGCGAGGTACGGCGGGGCACGGGTGCTGACGATCACGACGGCGGCGGAGCACGAGGAGGCGGTGGCGCGGCTGGTGGCGCTGCTCTGCCCGGGCGCCGCCAAGGTGTACGGCGTATCGGGGACGCAGCGGTTCGAGGTGCCGAGGCGGGAGGCGCGGCTGGACGGCGTGTTCGGCGCGGTGGCGGCGGCGCGGCGCGCGTTCCCGGTGCAGGGGTGGGGCGTGGCGGACGCCACCCTGGAGGACGTCTTCATCAGGGTGGCCAAGGAGGCGCAGGCGTACGACGTGCTCTCGTAGCAAGCGGCGCCGCCTCCGAGGCCGGCGGCTTGGGGGCTGGGGCTTGGGCTGGAGGGTAATTCCGGGTCTTTTTTAGAGTTTGGGGTAGTTTGCTGGTTGGCATGGAACTTTTGGGGTCAGATTGGGTGGTTGCTCTCTTCAGTTGGGGATGAGCGGAGTTGAATTTTGTTCTGAAGCATGAACCGAGTTTAATTGTACAAATTACTTACAATGCACCTCTAAAAAAATTTGCTTATTACGGTGCAATGAAATCTATGCATCGCGTTCTTTAACAAGCAGTACTGATAATTATGGAACGTCCGACCGCTCCAAACACCGACGCAGACTTAAAAAAATTATTTATCTCACTCAAGTCTCAAAGAACTAGCTATTGGGGATTGAATTACGCCAGCTAATGTCATCCGATTTTTAACCCGTGGGCCCAAAAGTGAGGCCTTAGGCCCAGGATCACCTACCCTAATGGTGATTAGGCTTCATTTACCTTATCCCAACCATTCGTGGATTGAAGCCTAGGAGTTCCTAACTATCTTGATATCAGGGCGTTGCCTGACATGAGGTCCGGCTCGCTTGACTTTCACTGGCTCTGGAGTTTGTGTACGACAAGTATTGTGCATCGGCTGAATATTACCTTCTAATCCACATAATTTCTAAGCTTCTATGCATGGTTTGATGCTACCTACATGATTGACGTGCTGCCTAAGGAAAAAGTTGTTCTGACATGGAAGGCCTCAAGGCGTCTTGAAGATCAAGTTTGGCTTGTATTTGGCAAAAACTACACTGATCCGGGATCTGTTAGCCAGCACGTAGACACTAAAATTACCCCTTGTATTGAGCCTTAGGACAGGCACATAGCTCCCATAGTTCTCGTCTCATGATCTTACCTTGCATAACCCTACAAATGCAATTCTCGGTGAGATCCGCTCTCATCTAGAGCCACCTCATAATTCAATCTTGACTTCGACGCCTTTTCTAGGGTTCGGGTCGAGATCTCTCCTTGTACTCATACTCCATATAAGTAAAGGAAGTCTAAACGTAAGATCTTGATGGGCGCGGACGCGTGATCCTGATCTTCCGGTTAGAAACGGCAAGGATAACTCGGTAGGTGTTACGGAGACCTAAACGATCCGGCTTCCAACCCCGCAAAGGAACTGGAAATCCCGGCGATCGCTAAACCACCATGACGATTGTTATCGACCGAACTAGAGGCACGATCGACCTGTCCACGAAGGACGATTCCTGCAAGCAACCAAAGAACGAGCAAGAACACAAGATAAGCAATCTCAATTGCGAATATATATTAAAGATAATGGGGTTCAGAAACTTGGTCCTATTGGTCTAGCCGACACAAGAAGAACAATGCGAAATCTCACACGATAGTGACGAAATCAACTAAACAAAACCCAACTAAGACGAAGCACGGCGTGGGACTTATATAGGACGGCATCCACACATGCTCAACCCTAACTCTAGGGATACACTGGCTTTGGGCCCAAAAATACGGCGACGCAGCACCGGGAAGCTCCTGTTCGTCATCTTGTTTTTCGCGATTCCCGTTGACTCGGATTGAATTTGAAGGCGTGGTTGGATACGTTGGAAAGCTTATCTCGTAAACTTTCCGTAGAGTCCTTATTTGCCTCAATTGAACGTCGTATATGATCTAGGCATCCATTTGAAGGTGTACTGGTCCTGAAAGTCTGAACCGGACTCAGCAGCGAGTTCGACGTCCTCTCGTCTTGGGCAACCGCATCAATGATGTCCTCATCAGATCTCCTCTTGTACTCATACTCCATATAAGTAAAGTAAGATTGAACGTAAGGTTGTTACTTCCTTCAAGGACTCGAACCAAGGTAAAAAAGCATCGTCTCCCTCTTTTGCTCATCATCATCCGAACGTCAAGTTTGTGGTAAAAGGATGTCGTCCTTGAAAAAAAACTCGTAAGATCAATCAAGATTTGCTTCCTTTGACAAACAAAATCCTTTCGAATTAGCACTTTATCACCCAACTGTGCTTTTAGCACTAGACATGTTATCTTATATATATTCACTATGTAGTTTCGAAAGACAATGACATAAAAGGCATTTTTTCTCATTTTCTCTAAATTTACGGGTGTTCCAAAATGGACTTGCAAGAGCGTAAAGTCTAGAAGTATCTAGGATATATAACACCTACTTGAAAGTATGGGTTATTATATTCTATCAAGAAAAAGACAAAAAGATGAAAGAAAGCATGGGTTACACATATGCTAAAAAATCGATGAAATAGAATAAGTTATATGCTCAATGCTACTACCCCATATTGCTTCGCTATGGATTCAGCTTAATGTAAAACAATGATACAAGTGGACACAAGTAATATGAATGCTCTTCAAATGTTATCTATAATCTATCTATAGAAGTACTAAGTTGAAGTGCAGCCGTTTTGGCTGGACACGTGGCCTCCAAAATGCGCCACGTCGCCTGAGAAACAACGGCCGTCCGATTTTCGCGTGAATCAAAATCCGGCTGTCCATATTAAATTAACATCGAAGAAAAAATATACCGCAAATCACAGAACAAGGCGGGTAGCTTGCTCTGTGGCTAGCTGAGCTAGCTCTCACCGCATAGCCTAGGGATCAAATCCCGCCACCACCGCATATTTTTCGTGTGCCTGCTCAGTTGGCTAGCTAACTGACCAATTGGTCTAGAGACCAGCGTTCGAATCACCAACACGCAGCGGTTGACTTGTCTTTTTTTCTTCAATTTCTTACATTTTTTTGCATGTCGAAAAAGTTCTAAAAAATTGAAAGCTTCCAAAAATTAAACAATGACTGCAAAAAGTATATACATTAAACAATTGATGTTGTCCAAAATTTATAAAGTCCAAATTTACAAATAATTTGCTCTTTCTTATTAAGGGCATATTTCTCCTCAATTTCCATTTCTCAATTTTACTTCCAAAAATTAAACCATGACCGTGAAAAGAATATTCATAAAAAAAATGATGTTATTCAGAGTTTATAAAGTCCAAATTTACAAATAATTTGCTCTTTATTATTAAGGGCATATTTCTCCATGATTTTTCATTTCTCAACTTTACTTCCAAAAATTAAACCATGACTGCGAAAAGAATATCCATAAAAAATTTGATGTTTTTCAGAGTTTATAAAGTCCAAATTTACAAATAATTTGCTCTTTCTTATTAAGGGCATATTTCTCCTCGATTTTTCATTCTCAACTTTACTTCCAAAAATTAAACCATGACTGCAAAAAGAATATCCATAAAAAATTTGACGTTATTCAGAGTTTATAAATTCCAAATTTATAAATAATTTACTCTTTCTTATTAAGGGCATATTTCTCCTCGATTTTTCGTTTCTCAACTTTACTTACGGTAGGTCACCAAAAAAAAGATTTGAAAGTTTTTGAAACAAATTTGCTAATTGATTCTTTTATTTTCATAGGTTGATTTTGTTTTATTGATTCACCTCTCCTCGAAGAGTCATCAAGCAGTCATCTGCAAGTTATTTACAATGTCAGCCAGCTGATAAGTAAGTACAACCTTATAATTAGCATCACTTTTGTGTTTATATGAACTCAGAGCTTACTCCTACAATGTTGCCTTTATGATCTTCTCTATTTTGTAAATATACAATTGTTACTTGGTGAATATTGAAGTATTTCAACGGAAGCCTTGGAGACGACGTGGAGTGGATCTTTGTGAATATTTCAATTTTGGTCTGGATGAAGAAAGCTAAACAAAATATTGTTTTGGCAGGTTTTGTTGTCCTATTTTTCTATTCCTACAAATGTTAGGACATCATAACCTATGAAATGATATATTGTCGTTGCTCTACACTCTACAGAGAGTAGGTAACATGTGTTTTTGGTTGTATCTGCGGGCAAAATTAGGGGGCTGCTTAAATGGTTAGAAATAATGAGATATTGTGATAGACATATAATGAACTTCTTAAATTCACGTGTTTATATATTTGTCAGTAGAGTCCATGCTAAGCTATTCTTAATATGTTGCTGATTTTTTGTTTTAATGTATGGTTCATTGGTCATGTACGAAATATAGTTTTTAGGAATTTAAGGGGGAAAATAGCAATTGTTTAGTACTCTAGGTTTCTGAATAAAACTGGACACACTTTTGTGTTGATTGGATAAATATTTTGATTGTTGGAACCATGGAAGTGAAGGAGTTGTGCAACTCTTATCCTGTTTGGTTTGGTTCTTCTTGCCATTTATTTCGGATTGGTTTGTTGTGACATGACTAACGATATCCTTCTTGCTCCTATTGGGTATTCATCTTATTGCTATAAATTAAAGAAGACGTTCTCTGATTTTTAATTTTGCTTTTGTTGAAATTTCTAGATCAGATTGGTATGTAAAGAAATAGTAGTTTGTTATGGCTAGGTCAAATAAACTATCATGGTCATAGAAATATGAGATAAAGGAAAAATGTGCTTTGATCTTAGTGTGATCTATGGCATGTTCTAGGTCGGTTGAGCAACACTACTAGATGACAGCGCTGAAGATCAATATAATATTATGTTTTCTACATCTTCGCATATTTCTATATGATAGTATGCAAACATAATGACAGTCAGCGGGCTTGGAGAAAAATAGAAAAAAAAATTGTACATGTTCATAGCATGTCATGTTCAATTTGACCATATACCTTGTAAATATTCATCTAGGATCTTATACATCTTTTGACGAACTAATGAGGATATAAATACATTTCTTTTTGTGGGGGTACGATTGCTTGCTATGCTGCACCGTGGAAATCTTACTTTCATAGGATGTTGCTTTCAAAAAGGTCAACATGTTCTTAGTTCTGACTAGATGAACAACATAGATTTGTCATGCTTCTGTTATTTGGGATTTTTTCTGGGGTCATCTATTTGTCGTCAAATGGCAGCAGATTGAATGTTTGTGCAAGCCTGCACATAAGTGTGCTGACCATTCGAAATATGCATGGTATACTTGCTCCATGGCCTGCTAATATATGCATCATGTGTGTTCCACTTTGATCTCTTTTTCTATAGTGTATTTGGCCTATTAGAATTGTCATAAAATTTTCGATTTAGTTCTATAGCAAGGCGCTACAATAGTTTTGTGTTTCCTTATGATCATTCTGTGCTTAGTTTAATCGATTTCAAAGGTATCTGTAGATGATGCAAAATATTTTGTTGCTAATGACATTTCGGGCTACATATTTTGTTGTTTCATGATTTTGTATGACAACTTTACTATGTCTGCCTTTTACTTTAAGTGCTTATTTTACATGATACAATTTTCTACCTTCTCAATGTAGGATTGATAGAGTTTTAGTTTTATATGGCAGCTAGAGAAAAGGCTGGAATAAACTATTCCATGCTTTTCTATATGATTTAACTTCACTTTGTTTATTGCAGGTAAAATCTCAAAAACTGACCTACGATGAAAGGGAAGTCAACCTCAATAAATATCCTCATAGTGGTTTTTTTTCTATTATGCCACCTGTTAAGTTAACTAACTGTGTACTATTTATATGCTTTGTTGTAGATATCTATTTGTGTAAGAGGAATGGAGCATGTTTCCCACATGTTCCCTTTTGATGTGCTGTCACATATGCTCCACCTTTGTAGATGATGTTTGTTTGTGTTCCATACTTTTGTTGTGACGGTGCTAGGCTCAAAAAATAGCTAGATTAATACAATGCTTACGATTTTGCGTCTAATAGAAACGAAAAAAATTGTGATGTTATTTGTCCTTAACATTTTGTCTACTACGTATTTTCTCTGTCAAATTGTACTCCTTACTCTTCTTTTCAAAGCTATGCCCCTAAGATTGATTATATGCACTGTAAATAATTTCTTATGTATGAGCACTGTATTCAAACCATAGTACAAGGATGTAAGGCTTAGATCTTAATTATTTTAGTTGCCAAACCAATTGTGTTTTGCTCAATTTGTAGGCTGTGATTGGAGTGTTTTCTTAGAGGTTATATTCATGAAAAGGACTTTCATAATTTTATGTAATCGTATGTCTTTGGTATGCTTATTATATTTGCGGACATACTATTTTTTTTTTTTGTAAACTGCCACATCCTTTAGTTTAAGATGCCATTTCTAATGTTTTATTTCCATGTAATGAACGTTGTAGTAAAATATTCATTTAATTTATTGCTACAAAATTTTGGCTTTGTGTCCTAGCAAATGAACATGAATTTAGTCCTACCAAAATAGCAATGTTCAAATGCTGGACCTGACTTTGTGTTTCTACCTGTGAAAATTTTGGTTGGCTAGAAGTTCATTTATTTGTTTTCACTGAGGATGAAACATCTTATACTTGATTACTGATCAATTTTTTGTTTTCCAAACACTACAAGGGGACTGCCCTATAGCAACATACTCATATGGTGCTATATGTACGCATATGTGTTGCAGACATTAATAGCATCACATAACGTAGGTGTTGTTATAGGTGGTGTTGCTAGCTGTATGCTGCATCATAAACTATATGATGCAGTATGTTTGTATATGTGTTGCTAGCTAGCAACATGTATTTAGCATCACACGTACGCATTACATTAGCAGTATCTGACAGCATCACTTAAGACAATCTATTGCAACACTATTTAAATGCCTGTGTATATAATTATATTTTCGTGTACATAATATAGTTGTCGCGCGTATAATTTATATAAAAAAGATCATGAAGAACTCAAATAATTGGCAATAATCAAAAAATAAATTTTATTCTTATAAATATAATGCAATGTACATCACTTTCATATAGAAATGAAAATCAACTTCTTTGCCCGTACATATAGAAGCTAACAAGTAATACTTAAAAATTTGAAATACAACAAAGTTGTCTACTTAATTCCTATTCTCTTCTGTCTCAGATTCCCATATCTCATCATGGATTGGCTTAACACATTATGCTCTTTCTTCCTCTTCTTCTGAAAATCCTACAAGATCGCCCATCTTTTTATCAGACTCAGCATAGAAGCAACACTTGGTAGGTATTTTGTGGTTAAATATGATTCAAGGATAAAGCTTCAGTAGACTGGTATGAGACCTGTGGGAAGGAAAATTCACTTAAGCTACAATAAACGATCTTAATAATGAACTTTCAAAATAATGACGCACGTTCAATGGAATCTTAGAAAGTCATCTATAATTTCAACTAAAGTTCAGAGAAAGAAAAGAAAAGGCCAAATAGTCTTGATAAATGTATTTGAGCAACTACATTCATCAACTCAATAGCACGAAGAAAATAGTTTCAGACACTGAATAAACTAATTTCTACAGAGGAAAAAAAGATTTCCTCTCATCGTATTATTATGCAAACACATGTACTACAGGGTAAAAGCATAAAAAAGAATAAACAAATAAGACTGCTAAGTTACAAGGTAGCAACAAAAAAACTACTACCTTGAGCTTCTTCTTCTTAGCACAGCCCCGAGAGCTCCTCTATTCTTCCCCCTCTATATCTCTCTAGACCATCCTCTCTATCTTCCGTCCTATAATTACAGCATTCCATCTCGACAGCCCCTCTATATCTCCCCCTCTATTTTCTCACTTCTCCATATTATACACCAACTAGCTCAATAACCACCTCTCTTCATTTACCGTAAAATCGTATAATATGCAAGACGTCGTCAATGTTTCTTAGTACGGAACGAATTGTGGAGAACTTTTAAAGTGTTACTTATTTAATTATTTTGGAGTTGGCACAGTTAATAAACATTTATTGAAATTATGGTTTTTGAATGTTTATTTTTTGATACATATTTCAATACAAGCAATTGTATGCAACATGACACATCTGATTCCCCTAAGTAGATAGTTCCCAATCAAGTACACCAATTACTCGATCGATCCTATAGAGAAACAGAGGAAACATCTTACAGAAGAATTAATATTATGTATACCAGTTAGAGGATTGAGTTAATACATGCCATGAGAAAAATACAAACCTCTGTTGGGTGAAAAACAAGATTGTCAACACAGTACCACCATGAACAAGCTTGTCTTTTACAATAATTGTCTCTTCTCCCATACTTCGGCGATCCAACGCGGACACATCAACTTTGTATACATCAGTCAAAGTTTGTGCAGCAGCAAAATATATAGTCGTCCTTCTAGTTGGGGTTACTCCCTGCATAAAAAAAAAGGCACAAAAATTACCGCATTATCGAGGGCGCCATAGCTACATTCGACTAAACCCAGCAGAGGCATCTTGTGCCTTATCCATCCATCAAGATGTCATCCATGGGGCAACCTTCCAACCATCTAGTCTCCACCTCATTAATCTAAGCCAGTACCACACACGATCTATCCCGATCAACCGACCAAACCGGACCGACACACCACATAGCTATAAGCACAATCAACATCATGCATCTATTAGCTCTAACTGTCACATGTCATAACCTTTTTAATGAATGAATGAATGAATGGCCGGTGAATATCGGTCCACCATTCCGTGGCTAGTCGGCAAAAGATTTGTTTAAGCCTAAGCAAGTGTAAGCAGGTTTTACCCATTAGGTAGGATTCAAGTTGTTAACAAACTATTATTAGGCTAACAAGGATATGGCAATCAAGGCAGTCATAAAGGCTAAGATAATACAAGGACAGACATGTATATTTATAACATGATTAACAAGTAGGCAGATAATAAGCATGCACTTTGATAATAAACAATATAGTTTGAAAAATTGGGTAATGAACATGATTATAGTGACGTTAATCCGCACTAGGAAAAGTCGAAATCTCTCCCTAATATGGTTAAACATCTATAAGAGTAAGTGTTAACTCACCTTGCTCAGGTGGAAGGTCTTCCTCTGCGTCACCAAACTATCCCTCAGGATCGCCTATGTATAATCACACAGATAATTCAATAATTACTCGCTGATACAAAACGGAAAACACGATGCATGCACGTGATCTCGATCCTATCATTGGCACCATGATGTAATAGGTCGGATAGCAGTACTACTTACGTATGATATGCAATGCATTCCCTAGTGTATTAATAACCCACAATATCGTTGCATAATAACCTAGCGGTACCCCATAATACGAGATCGTACGCTAAGTTTGAAATCAAGGAATTAGGGTTTAACGGGTGACATACTATGATGACACGTCGTAATTTGGCTTACATACAGAGTTAAGTTCACCGGTCTTGCAATTTTCTAAGTTTTCCTAAATTTAAGATGTAATTCCAAGTTATAACATGTACACCATTTCTATGTTCAGCACCATTTCTAATATATAACATGTACACCTATTTCTAAGTTAATTTTAATGAAGAATTCATTAGTTCTTTGATTGTGTTTGCCAAAATAATTTCCTAAGAAATATAATTGGACAAGAATTGTATTTTTATATAGTTCCATAATTATTAAGTCTCCTTTCCACCTTATTTTATTTAACCAAGATTTTGTGAGGTCAGAATCTAATTTTATAAAATTATACATTCCCTTAATTCTAATTTAAGCATTTTCTTCCAAGAAGAATTACCTATCTCTAATGGACAGTGCCTAAAAATAGTCACAGTGGTTGATTACATATTTTCCTAAAATCCAGAATAGCCTCATCTAATTTTCTAAATTTTTCTATAATGTTTGGGAGCCTCTAGCTATTTTAAATAAATATCATTTAGGTAATTGGTTAAATCGGTGGGAAAATGGTTTAATCGCTTTGGGCCGAGCCAGCGAATGACGTCGGCCCAATATGGATTCGACTCATGACCCAAGCGCGCGCGTGCTTGCACCAGCCTCGGCCGCAAACGTCGAAGGCGTATTTCGCAGAGACGCCAACGCCCGGGCCTACGGTGCGCCTCCACTGATCCTAATCAGTGGGCCAAGGGCCCACATGACAAAGATACTGAAGGAACTAGCGACCGTGAGAGGGGTGAAACGGGAGCTTTTAAACTATTTTGGTTTTTCTTCAATTTAAGCAAATTCATTAACCATCCTAGGTTGGAGTCCTAAGAGACTAAGAGAGGAAGCAGTCGAATCAGCGGAAACAACTACTACAAGCATGAAGGCTTGTCACATGCAATCGATAACAAGTCAAAGCGTAAATTGCGGAAAGTAAATCGGGCAAGAGAGGCGCAAACCAATTTTTAACGTGGTTCAGCGCAAAGCACCTACTCCACGATGAGGAACTTCCTAGAAGGAAGCCGGGACTCTCTCGTCCCGTGCCCGCAACTCAACTCGAGAAGCTCTTTAGCGCAAGCGCCCGAGGTGAGCTCCAAACTCCTCACACCGAGAACGAGTTCTCCCACAAGCTAGGAGCTTCTCGTCACCCCGGCACCACGTGAAGTGGCACAGACCTTCACGAAGAAGGTGTTTGTACACGGCAACCCGGAGACCCTTGCACGTAGATGACGTCGATGTGCGGTCTTGGTTGAACACACTGTGGGAAGCACGGTGACCCCCGACACACGGAGGGTTTGCGGCGTTCCGGCAACCTTGAGCGAGTCTGGCGCTCCAGAGGTTGTAGATGAACACGGGTCCTCGACACATGAACATGATGCACCCCGGCGTCGAGCCGGCTGTGACCCCGCACCCCGTTAGGGTTTTAGCTTGGTGAAGATGATGTAGAAGTACGCCTTGGTGAAAACGGGGATGGATGGAGACAAGCCGGGAAGGGAGCACCTTCTTCTTCCCTCCCTCCCTCCCTCTCTCTCTCTCTCTCTCTCTCTCTCTCTCTCTCTTCTCAAGCTCTAGGGCACATGGAAGACATGGACATGGAAGAAGCCATGGGGAGGAGCTCTCACACTTGCAAAAGGGCCAAGGGGTGGAAACAAATGAGGTCCCTCAATTTCTACACGACCTGGACACCTCTATTTATAGACCACACCTCGGAACCCTCGAGATTGGACAGGTGGCGCTCTCAGATTTGTTCCCGAGTTTTTGATATGTCCGTCGGACCCGGTCCGATCAGGCTCAAGCTCCTAGGGTTTCGCCATGATGCCCAACTGTCGGACCCGGTCCGATGCCCATCGGACCCCGCAGAGGCATGCTCAATTAGGACTTAGCCGAATTTTGACTTGAAGTCTCGTCGAACCCGGTCCGAGGGTAACCGGACCCAATCTGATGGACACTTTTCCACTTGGTCGGACCCGGTCCAGAAATGGTCGGGCCCAGTCCGACATAGACATTTACGTTTGGGACTTAGCCATTTTTCAGCTTGTCTTCGTCGGACCCGGTTCGGTGGTGGTCGGACCCGGTTCGGTGGTGATCGGACCCGGTCCGACAGAAGCGTGACTATTGAGAACTTAGCCGTATTTTGGCTAGGCTTCGTCGGATCCAGTCCGATGGTTTTCGGACCCGGTCCGATGGAGCTACACTTTGTAGCCCTTCGGACTTAGGCAAAATTTTGGGTTACGAAACCGGGTCACAAGATTTTCTATTCGGTTTCTCTCATCTCTCTCTCTCTCCCTCTCTCTCTCTCTCTCTCTCTCTCTCTCTCTCTCTCTCTCTCTCTCCCGGCTTGCTTCCCACGTCACCCACAAGGGTTGTTAGGTTCTTTTGTCGATATGTGGACGTGGTGACAATCTGGACAGGCTTAGGAGGGAAGTTTCGCGCTCTCAGATATTTCGAAGACTTAGCGGCTATGAAACTCCGGACAGCTGTATCGCTCCGGAACCCTCTCGAACCTAGACACTTGGCAACTCTAAGCCACTCAGAAGAGATAAAATGGATATACTCAGAGTGCTTAGTGGGACCCAACTGCCAGAGAAGTCACGCAATGGCGTCTCAATCACGCCAACACGCACACAAGTAAAACAGAAGAACTAGCAATAAAGTCCTTAATCTCATGGCGCTTGGACATGTGTCATCAAATGCCAAAATCCAATAGCCGAGGGCCAGAGTCCTTGGACTTACAGACACGATGCCTTGGATTTAAACCCAGCGCGTGCGGGGGTTACCCTGGCAGGTGGGGTCCACCTGTCATCGACTCCGCGAGCTTTGTCTGGCACGGATCTTAGAGCGCATCGGACGGCTCCTGGTCTTCGTCTACCTCAAGACGGCGACGTGGCCAGCGGCGACTGCTCGAGCCGCGGCGGCGATTCTACCCTATTCCGGCTGTGTGCATGCATGCCCTTGTATCTACTGCTTCCTACGGACCTAACTACGCCCTCGCCGAGGCCGGAGACGGCCGGACGTGGCAGCACGATGAATGGCAGCAAAGCCAAAGGCTCGCCGGAGTTACCCGGCCTCGCTAGTAAATTTTACGGGGAGTGAGGGGAGACATCGCGGAGGCTCACCGAGCTAATGATTGGGCACGGGGAGACCTGAGCTTGACAGGCAGTGATGGACCCGACGCCGACCGGAACAGGGGAGTCGTCAACCCGGTTCCACCAAACGGCTCCGCTGAAATTGAGCGAGGCGAAACAGTTAGGGTGTGGCCAGGAAGCTTTGGGCGAGAAGAATTGCTCTTAAGCTCACGGAATTGGCGAGGGTGTCTTTGGCGCCAGGACGGGAGAAATTGGGGAAAATGGGGAAGCGGTGCTGGCAGGAGAAGCCTTTGGTTTTATAGGCGCGGGGCGAGGGTGCTGGTCCGGTGGCCCACTCGGTGCTGTGGGGGATCAGAGGGGTGCGGCGCGGCGCGGCGCGTTGTGACGCGACCGGCGTGGTGCGGCGATGATGGCGCGAGCGGCGGGGCAGGGTCGATACGACCCGCGGTGGAACAGAGCACAGCAGGGCAGGGCAGGGCTACATGGAAGAGAGAGGGCGAGAGAGAGATGGCCTATTCGGCATCTCAAATTCAAACGAATTTTGGATTAGTATCGAGCTCACTAGTGGGGAAGGCGACCATGAATCCTTCTGGGAAGGGCATCAACGGCACTGGATGATTTAAATTTTTTATATTTATTTTCATTCTTTTACACAAAAATACATGTCCATTTAACGATTAAGCAAAACTAACCCCTCATCGCCAGTTCAAAGGGTGATCGCCCGTTGGGACAGCGACACGATACTGTAGCCGTTGGATCACAGGGGATAGTGGCCCATTTGGTTGCCCGTTCACGAGGCGACAGTCCCATGCCTCCCGGCAGCATAAACTGCATTAGCTAATCACCTGAGATTGGTCGCTCCAACCGCCCCGCCGACCACTACTACTACTGACCATCAGTCAGGAGCTTTCGCTTCACAGCACGCGCCGTGTAGCGCGCAGGTTCGACCGCCTCCGTCTCCGTCTCCGAGGCTTTCTTTATAACAGCGGCTACTGTGCACAGATCAAGGCAAGACTTGAGAGGGAGCAGCATTAGCAGCTCCAGTACTACTATATCTCTCCCACATGCCTGGGCAATGTGCTGACACTGTCGCAGCGTCAGAGACGGCGCGGCCGCGGTGAAGGAGAACGCGGTGCTACACTAGCCGAAAAATAAATTTTTTCTACCGCGAACACCCAGGAATCAAGCAAGTCAGGAATCACATATCATTACCCTTGTAGCGCGTTAGCAGCGGAAGTAGCCGATCCTCTTTATCAGCGCCGGCGCAGGAGTGACGACACCTTTACGGTATCCACACGTTTAGGGGTGGAATGCCGCACGTTGGTGTGCTAGCACCTACGCGTGCGACAGCTAGGGTTTATGGGGAGAGGGCGCGACAGCGGCTAAGGTTTCTTTGTTGGAAGACACACCCACCCTGCACCCCACCTCTCCTTTTTATAGAGCACTCTAATGGATCTTTCCCCGAGAGAAGCCCATTAGAACTCGTGCCAATGGATCTTCTATAATAGAAACCCATTAGGAAGCAGTGAATCCAAATCCGCATAAAACCGATTAATAGATCCTATCCATCAGACATGTTCCAACCCATTAAGTGTTTGACCCATTAGGCTCATGGACAACTCGGCCGCAATCCCGGAGAACTCTTTCCCCAGACCACAAGTCAATAGCGGTACCTAGAAGCACATATTGACTCGCGAATGTACACAATGATCAAATCGGCTAAACCTTGATACACTCACATAGGATCCTTTTGCCGCACGATAGCAGTCAAGTTCAAGGCGAGATGCGTGCCACCCATGTGATAGCTCGACCTATTCACTCATCAACGTAATGGATATAATCGTGATTAACTCTTTAATCACATTGGCATGGCCGTGCACTTTTCCCTATCCATCCACACTGAGGGGCCCAGAGATATCTCTCCTATTAACGAGGAGGAGCAAATTCCATCTTGATCTCTTACACCTTATATCATGTTTAATGGCATATCCGTAAGCTAACTTTATAACTTCCCTGTTACGGCGAAACGTTTGATAGCCCCAAAGTCTACGACTATGTATGCTGAGAATCTATAAAGATCTCAAGTCAAATGACCGTATAGGTATACCACTCGAGACTACACCTGATGGCACTTTTAAGATAACTATCTCAACAGTGTCTCAGAGTGGGTCTATCCAACCCCTTCTTCTCTAACATGTGCCCACATTATTGATTTGATATCTCCATATCTATGGTATGTGAAACATTACCATCAATCAATATATATGCCGGTCAAATCAATATTGTTCCCTATAATGAGACGTGGCCAGTGATCATTTAGAATAATATCATATTGACAATGTGTTTCACAATTAAGTCATACTCAGTGAACAAAGCAGTGATCTATTCAAGGAAATCATAAGTACATGAATATAGACATATGATACAATAATCTCACATGATCGCCTCTATGACATATCACCAACACGCGGAACCGCCGCCTCTGCCCTCCTCCTAGAGTTTTTTTTTGATGAAATTTCATCGAAATTTCATGAATTCCGAAATTCCCGGGCAGAGCGGAAATGGGCCTATTTTGGTTACAAATTTTCAGTCTAACTTGAATGACATATGGCTCAAACTGTCCCATATTGCATAGGGTTTCCACCCTATATGGTAAAAAAAATAACTGTTGCGTCTCTCTCCAAATTTCATAAACAGAGGCGGCTCCCTCCTGTTGGTGATGGCACTGCCTCCTCCCTCCTAGAGCGCCGTCTCCCCTCCATCGACAACCGCAATATCTGTTCCTCCCTTAGAGCGTCGCCTCCCCTCCACCGACAACCGCAATATCTCCTCCTCTGCCTGGAGCGCGGCCTCCCCTCCACCACATCATCTCCTCCTCCTCCCTGGAGCGCCGCCTCTAGCTCCCCTCCAGGCCTCCACCGTAGCATCTCCTCCTCCCCGGCGTTGGCTCATCCTCGACATCATCTCCACCTGGGCGGCGCGCCTTCGCGAGAAGGGCATCAAGCCATCGACTTCGACGTCGTCCCCGTCGACCTCCGCATCAGTGCCCACATCCAGCCCGAGCTCCTCGCCCTCAACGTAAGCAACTAAGCACCCACATCGCCTTCTCCAGTCCTCCTCCTCTGCTCTTTTCTTGTGGCTTGCTGCGGTAGCTAGAGGGCTTTCGATCTATTGATGAATGCCACGATATGTTACTTAAATTATTTCATCTATGCTAAGAACACGATGATGAATTGATGTTTGCTGAGCTAGCTAGATCTGTTGATGAATGCCACCATAAAGTGTTGTACTGCTGTGCACCATTGTAAAAATGCAGTACAATTGTGCCTGTTGAAGTGCCCTATTGCAGTACTGCTAAAGGGCTTCCGATCAGTTAATTAGCTCCGGTTTTCCTTCTCATGAAGTGCCCTATTGAACAAATGCAGTACAATTGTGTTAATCCTTTTTTTAACCGGATTGTGGGTCGATTCAAGAAAGATTGGAGTATATATGGTGTCACTCTCATTTGTAATTCATGTACAAGGCTCACCGCCATGAGTATCATCAATTTCATGATCTATTGCAATGATCGCATCTTCTTACATGAGTCAGTCAATGCAAGTGATGAATCTCATAACACAGTTAATGATAAAGTGCTCACATATTGAATTTTTATGAAGTAGTCGTATACTGATTTGTAAAGTGTCTAATGCTAAAAATGTTTTTTGTTTAGTAGGCATGCTGATTTGTTACGTGCATAATGCTGAAATGATATTTTGTTTAGTAGGCGTGCTGATTTGTTAAGTGCATAATCCTGAAATGATATTTTATTTATAATGTTATCTTAATGTAGTAGACACGTGCTGATTTAGTTAGTGCACAATGCTGAAATGATATATTGTCCCTATGCAGATTATTTGTCTATATGAGATTGGGCATGAGTACATCGTACAGATTGCCACCGACATTGGTGCAAACTATAGAAAGACGTGTTGACTTCTCATTGTGGATTATGGCCACATTGTGTGGCAGTCATGTGCCGCTCATACCATTAACCTGATGTTGAGGGGCCTAGCAAATTTCTCAGAGGTTCATGATGTTGTGGAAAGTGTCAAAGTTATTGCAAAGTTCTTCTTGAATCATAATCGGTTGCATCATAAACTGAAGAGGAAGATTGGTGGAGAGTTTGGTGGGATCATGGCACGTCAAGGGATGTTCCTTATGACACCAAGTAAGCACTTGACTTTGTATTGGTCCATTTTGAATATTATGTTGATTTTCTCAATTCCATTTATATAACTAATATATGTCTTGCAAATTTAGCTTTGTAGCTTGTTGGTGGACAATGTTTGGGGGGGAGTAAAGAAGCTGCAGAGGTATGCTATTTGCCTTGTGTCATAGTGCATATCATCTAGCAATTGTGAGAGAAATTGGAGTGCCTTTGCTTTGGTCCATACCAAGATCCGTAACAAGATAGGTTATGGAAAACTTTATAAACTTGTCTTTGTATGCTATAATTTAAAGTTACCCATAAAACAAGACGAGTTAGAGAAAAATAAAGATAAAGATATTGATCCATGCTCCACGATGATTGATGTTGCATTGTTTGACCAATCAAACCCAATTATGAGTGGCTCAACAAAACAAATGATGATGAGACCAACATGAATCTTGATAAGTTGTGTGGTAGGATAAGGAAGAGGCAGCAAAAGAGTGATAAGAGACAAAAGAAGGATAAAGGAGAGGGTTTTGGTGGATGAGGAAGAAGAGTTGGAGAGTGATAATCATATGGACAGTGAGTCTTCACCTAATAGCCTATTCTATGCCGAGTCCGATGATAGTAGCTCATCCAGTGAGCAAGAAGAAGCTGAAATCAGTGGTAACTACTATCTATTCATCCTTTTTCTTTGTCATTATTATTGAAAATTTGCTAACAACTTCCATCATGTTTATTATTGTGTAACACACTAACATGTGACCATGGACAACCCCAGAAGAGGAGGTTATGCTGGTTAAGAGAATGAGAAGGCCTAGTACGAAAATAATGGACGTTACTACCTCATGCATGCTAAATAAATAATGATATTTATGGTGGAGTGCATGGTTGAACTAAGTTTTCGTATCAATTGATCTCTGTAAGTGTGAACTATTGCAACGTATGAACTTAGTTATGCACCATGGTTTATGTATGAACTTATTTATACACTTTGGCCATGCATGGACTTTTAATATTTTTGGACTATGGATTTGTATGGACTATGGACTTTTAATATTTTTTGGACTATGGGTAAGTTCCTAGATCTGTACACTTTGTATGGACTTTTAGTCTCTTACTAATGTATGTTTTATTTTTTTGTGGCTGCGTCTTGCATGATTGTTGTGGAATGTGAAAAGTTCAATGGTTTATCTCATGATTTTGTAGGGTGATTTTTTTAGAACATTGTCGGTGTGGAACCAACCAGGGTGTGCACTAAAGCAAGAATTAGCAGGCCACATGGCAGCCAGGCATATGGCGGGCGAGCATGTCCCAACACCACGAGCGAGCAGGCCACGTGGCAGCTAGGCGTACGGCGGGCGAGCAGGCCCCGACGCCGCAGGTGAGCAGTCCATGTGGCGACCAGGCGTACGGTGCGCGAGCAGGCCCCGACGCCCTGGGCTAGCAAGAGCTGGCGGGGCGAGCAGCTAGGAAGAAGCTTCCCGTGGAAGGCGTCTCCCCATTCAACATATCGGAGGCATTAATTGTGACAATTCAGCATGGGAGACATAGGGTGATGATTGCTCACTATTGCTCTGGCAAGGGCATTGTTGCCGTCAAGCTATCACTGTGCGGAAACAGGTCTGACAACGCCGGTGTCAGGCGACTTCCCCGTCCAATCCACACGTGACGATTAGCGCGAGGGGGCGAAGCAGCTGAGGTCATCCCGCAGCAAGTTGGCGCACAGTGGCCAAGCCATTTATAGGCTGTTTGGTTGCCTTCTCTTACGAGCCTGGCCCGTCCGACTCAGCCAGGCTGGTGAGATACCGGATGTGCAGATGCAGAGACAGTGTTTGGTTGAGTGTTAGTAGGCGAATATTTTGAAATTTAATTATTTTGAAATTTATATAGCGAGTGTGGTCTAGTTTTGTTCGAAAAAATATCAGAAATCCATTTTTGGAATCGGTTCGGTAATCGGATATGCTAATAAAAAGATACAAACAAAAAGAAAAAAAAATAAAAACTTACCTGCCACGTTCGCAGTCCATGCATGGCTTGATATGGTGACTGACTGTGGCCCCATACACAGAACACGAGGCAGCCATGCGTTGCATCCAGAGAAACGCTCATTTTCTGTGTTTCTCCAGAGCCAGGCTGCATGGAGAATCTTGCATCTACAGAGCCAGGCTCAAAATCAGATGCAGGCAACCAAACACAAGAAAAAAGCAAGATTCTGCATCTGTAGATGCAAATCTCTGTAAATGCAGCCAACCAAACAGCCTATTAATGTATTCCTCCCTCTCTCTCTCTCTCTCTCTCTCTCTCTCTCTCTCTCTCTCTCTCCAGCCATTGGCTGGCCCCTTGAGGTGTAAAAGGGGCACCGAGCGGCGAAGAGAGGAGGTTCCTAGTTAGATTCCTCATTCTTAGTTCTAGACTCCTAGAACCAGCATTGTACGAACTCGCTCTGCGTGGGTCAATCAAGAACAGGCAGGAGTAGGACTATTACCTAGATCGGGGGTTCGAACCTGCGTAAAATCTTGGAGTATCCCTCACACAGTAAGGAGCTAGAGTGAGCTACGCGGATACCCCCTCGGCCGAACAATTCCGTAATCCCTTAGAAGGATCTTGTCTGGTGACATTTTCACCGACAGTTGCGCGCCAGGTTGGGGGGTAGCGCGCCGTTTTTCTCCGTGTTTTCTTCTTCAGATCTTTCTCTCAATTCTCCCTCCCGGGGGTTAAGCCATGGTTGGTTCGCCGGCTAGGGGGGAGAGCAAGATGGTAGCCAGTAGACTCCACCGCCGAAGGGCACCGGGGGGTTCCATGGTGGAGCTCTTCCGGTGCGAAGGCCGCTGGCCTTAGGGGAGGCAACGCCAGCATAAAATCTGCACACAACCCAGGCTCTTCTGGATCATCCGCTTGTCGATCCGATGGCGGATTCCTCGGCTGCGCCGTGGATGGAGAAGCTCGCGCGCCTCATGGAGGCGGCACAACTATGGGTGGAAAAGTCTGGATGGCGTGGGGAATACGCCACGTCTGGCGTGGGGAACTACGGGTGGAAAAGTCTGGATGGCGTGAGGCACGGCGCCAGCCGTCAAGGCGGGATCACGTCACTGCCGGGGGACACGCCGGGACTTCCAAGGGTTCCGGCTCGAAGGACAAGAAGAAGAAGCGCAAGGCTGCCGAAGCCGAAAAGGTCTTGGCTACCGAGCGCGATGGCAAGGACCAGCGGGACAATTGTGACGATCGGCTCGGGAGGTGCCGCGAGAAGGAGGGGGCTACTGGAGCAACGGCCACGACCTGGCGGACTGCCACGTCGTGGCCAAGATGTTGGAGAAGCAGCTTCAAAAGCGTCGTCCTCCCAGCGACGACTGGGACAAGGACCCCGCTCCACTGGGCTTTCAGCGGGCGAAGCACGAGGTGGCGTACATCCATAGTGGCTCGGCCACATATTCCTCCAACACCAAGTACAAGCAGGTTATGCGGGATGTGTGCGCTGCCGTACCGAGCCTGGGGTCAAGGAGGCAGTTGAAGTGGTCGGAGGAGCCAATCACCTTCAGTCAGGCCGACAACCCAGAAAGAACTGTCGGCCTGGGACATCTCCCGATCGTAGTTGCCGCAGTCGCGCTGGGCGTCCGGCGTCTGCAAGTAAAAGTCGTTTCCCTCCTGGTCATCAACCAGGCGAGGAAGGAGTTCTAGTGTTCCGATCCAACCATGGCGGCATATCTAGATGATGTCCGCAGGATGGAGCGGCATTTCGAAGAACTGGGGTTCAACGTAATAACTTCGTATAGCATACATTATACGAAGTTATACGAGGGGCTCTATAAACCTCCTATCCTAAAAAATCTACAAGGCGCAACAAATCGGGGAACAGGCCCTTCGTCCCGTGCAACCCTTTTATGGCGTCACCCCGGGGCCGAGTCTATGCCCCTGGGCCGTGTCAGCTTCCCATGATGTTCGGGGACGCCGACAACTTCCGCACGGAGATGATCGAGTTCGAGGTGGCGGACTTTTACCTCCCTACAACGCCCTGCTTGGCCGACCGGCATTGACCAAGATCATGGAGGCCACCCACTATGCGAACATGATGATGAAGATCCCTGGGACCGGCGGCCCCATCGTCGTCAAGGTCGACAGACCTAAAGCCTTCCGGTGCGACAAGAGGGCGCTGGACTTGGCTGGCGCCATGTGTGCGCAGGCGTACGGTGCCGCTCTCCTAGGGGCTCCTCCAACGAAGACCCGTGCCTCTCCTGGATTCTCCAGTAAGGTTAAGGTGATCTCCCTGAGCGATGCCGAGCCGACCAAGACTGTCAAGGTGGGTGCCAGCCTTGGTGCTAAATAGGAAGACGCACTCGTCACCTTCCTTCGATCAAATGCAGACGTGTTCGCTTGGAAAACGTCCGACACGACCGGGGTCCCCAGGGAGGTGACTGCGCACCGATTGGCAACGTACCCAGGCACGCGCCCGATCGTGCATAAGATTTGGAGGCAGTCGCAAGAGCGTCAAGATGCCATTCACGTAGAGGTGGACAAGCTGCTGGAGGCCGGGGTGGTCAGGTGTGGCGCTCATCCCGAATGGCTCGCCAACCCTATCCTCGTCAAGAAATCCAACCGGCGCTGGAGGATGTGCGTGGACTTCACCGACCTCAACAAGGCGTGCCCCAAGGACCCGTACCCGCTGCCCATCATCGACCTCATCACTGACTCCACGGCGGGGTGCGAGCTGCTGTGCTTTCTAGACGCGTACTCCGGGTACCACCAGATCAGCATGGCATTGGAAGACGAGGAGAATACTGCATTTGTAACCCCAATGGGTGTGTACTGTTATAAAAGAATGGCTTTGGGCTAAAAAATGCTGGTCCGACTTATCAACGCGCCATGCATGTTGCTCACCGCCCTCAGATTGGGCAAAACCTGGAGGTGTACATGGATGATATGGTGGTGAAGGCGAAGAAGAGCGAGGAGTTGATCGGTGATCTGGAGGAAACCTTCACCAACCTACAAAAGTACTCCATCAAGCTCAATCCGGAGAAATGTGTGTTCGGCATTCCATCGGGCAAGCTGTTGGGTTTTCTCGTGTCCTAGCAGGGGATTGAAGCGAACCCTGACAAGATCGCCGCCATTGACAACATGAAGCCACCGACCTGACTCAAGCAGATGCAGTGCTTGGCAGGGTGCTTGACTTCGCAAGGCAGGTTCATCGCCCGCCTAGGGGAGTCTACCGTTGTTCAAGCTACTGAAGAAGACGAACCATTTTGAGTGGACCGACGAGGCGCAGCAGGCGTTCGAAGGTTTGAAGAAATACCTCTCCTATTCTCCGGTACTGGTCGCGCCGGAGCTTGGAGAGCCTTTGGTGTTGTACATCGCTGCCACTACCGAGGTCGTGAGTGCGGCGCTGGTGGCGGAGAGGGAAGGTGTCCAAAGGCCGGTCTACTACGTCAGCAAGGTGATTCGCCATGCAGAGACAAGATATTCGCAGCACTAGAAGATGTTATATGTTGTGCTGATTGCGTCGAGAAAGCTGCGTCACTACTTCCAAGGACGGGAGATCACAATACTCACCAAGTATCCGCTACGTGAAATCCTGCATAATCGGGAGGTAGAGGGTTGCGCCGCCAAGTGGGCAGTGGAGTTAGGAGAGTTCAATCTCAAGTTTGCGCACCGCCGTCAAAGATCTAGAAGCTGAAGATCGCCCAGCCCCCTGCCATGGACTCTATTCTTCGACGCCTCCTTCAAAATGGAAGTATTCTTCGATGCCTCCTTCAAAATGGAAGGCGTGGGGGCTGGGGCTGTGCTGGTCTCTCCTACAGGCGATGTCCTCTAGTACGTGGTCATCCTAGATTTCAAGGCCACCAACAACATCGCTGAGTACGAGGGGCTGCTCGCCGGCCTGTGTGCCGCAGTCGCGCTGGGCGTCCGGCGTCTGCAAGTAAAAGTCGTTTCCCTCCTGGTCATCAACCAGGCGAGGAAGGAGTTCTAGTGTTCCGATCCAACCATGGCGGCATATCTAGATGATGTCCGCAGGATGGAGCGGCATTTCGAAGAACTGGGGTTCAAGCATGTTCCCCACCGTGACAACTACACAGTAGATGTGCTGTCCCAGCTCGCTACGACGCGAGCACCTGTTCCGGCTGGAGCCTTTAAAGAATGACTTCCGCGACCGTCCATCGCAACCATTGACTCTGGCGGGGAGTCCCAAAAATTAAAGTGAATGGACTATACAAAAAAAATAAAAAATACAAACCCAACAAAAAAAATAGAACTAAACAAGGCATTAAAGAGGGCCTTAGTCAGGCTCGAGTGGGCCCGAATGCAGCAGGTAGGACAAGAATTTTTTTTTATAGGACCGCGTGCCAAGCTAACGGAGGGCTTCGACCTCACAGGTGCAAGCATGGCCTACTAGTTGCCGCACGATAATTTCGACCTCACCATATTTTTGAGTTGTGGAAAATTTGAAAATAATAAAACTTTAAAGATGTTTTGGTTGAATATAACGTTTTGCATACGCTATTTTGTGCTAACTTAACGAACCACCGGAGGCACGGGATAACCCAACTGACGATGCCATAACGATTGATCTAGAGTGACGACCGCATGCACTTGTTTGAACCCAGAGTTAGCGCTGGGTGCAATACTAAGTACTCCCTCCGTTTCAAATTATAGGTCGTTTGACTTTTTTGACACGTACTTGACCACTCGTCTTATTCAAATAATTAGTGAAAATATGAAAAAACTCAAGTCATTATTAAAGTACCTTTCATGATAGACTAAATCATAACAAAAATAAATTATAATTATAAATTTTTTGAATAAGACGAATGGTCAAAGTACGTGTCAAAAAAGTCAAACGACCTATAATTTGGAACGGAGGGAGTAGTATATATATAGGATGTTGTATCAAACTTAAACCCATCTAATTAATTTACATGACTAGTTTCAGTTCTAAGAAGCATGCTATTAGTATTTATTAAACATGTTCTCCCAACTAATTTATTTTATAAGACTAGCATAGTTCTTCGAAGTTTCCTTTTCAAAGAAAATAATTTTAATTTATGAATTAATATATTTTTCAAGCACATTACATATTATCGCAAATATATTGAGGTACGTACTATATTTTCAATAATAGTGTTAGTGCACAATATTTCGGTAAGTTTACCAAAAATTTGCAGACCACTTTTTGACGTTCACTTATATACATTTGGGACTTGACTAATTTTATCTCATATTGCTTTTCAAACACTTCAAATATTTTTATTAGCTAGCTATCACCGTGTCCAATATGAACATAATTGTATTATTGGTGTGTAAACTTTCTTTATTCTAAATAACTATATAACATTTGCTATAAATGTACACATATATAAAATATAATCTATTTATTTAGTTTTTGCCACGCCACCCACAACTTGACCCAATATCATGTTAATATGCAAGAAAAAATGTGCCATTTGATCACGGTTAAGTGTCCCACATATGACAACCTCCGCTAGGTACGATACTATTATCATTGCTTTCTATACTGCTATGTCATATTTGACTCGATTTATTACATGAAATAACAATATTTATACAAAACATCTGTCTGCAAATAGCTCGCTTTCAATATAATGATAGGACCATATTGCAAATTAGTTTGTTATGCGTTGGACCCCCTATGATAAAATCCTGGCTCCGTCCCTGGATAGAGACCCTTTTTATTGGAATAGCGAAGGACCACCTTTATGGTGCGATCCTTAATGAAAAAATGATTTTGATAAAATTCAATAAAGATATTATTATCAGTGACAAGTTTAATTATGAACAGAAAGAAGGTTCGTTGTGGTGTCAGGAACATGCAATACAATGTTTAATCGAAGGGTTTTTGCCAGAGTTTGAATTATTATAAACAATATGTGCAATTTGCAATTCGCTGCTCAGATGGATTTCTGTTCAATACAAAAGTTGTAGAAAATTTTCGTACGCATCCTTTTTATGCAGGCAACTCTTTCATTTGAGCAAAATATGAATTTATAAAAATTATTTTCTTTACTGCCCGCTTTAGGGCGGACGACACAGTCCTTTGTAATTCGCCTTTTTGGGGTCTTCTGATGCTTAGATGAATTTCGGTTCAACACAAAAGTTGTATATAATTTTGAGGTTCATCTTTTGCATGTAGACAGCTGTTTCATTTGATCAAGTATGAATTTATAAAAAAAATTATTTTGTTCGCTGCCAGCATTAGGACGAACGACACAATCCTCGATAATTCGCCTTTTTGATGTCTTCTGCTACTCTGATGAATTTTGGTCGAACACGAAAGTTGTAGAGAATTTTCAGACACATCGAAAGTTGTAGAGAATTTCTAGACACATCTTTTTCAAGTAGACAACATTTTCATTTGAACACCATACAAATTTATAAAAAATAAACTTTTTTTTCCTGTTTTATGACCTGTGCCGTGCTCGGGCAGCCCGGCCTAGAGCCGGCCTGACGTACTTTTGGACTGTTCCAGGTCTATATTTTGGCACTCTGTGCCAATCTGGCAGGCACGGTCCGAAGTGCTGATCGGGCCGTGCCGGCCCGTTTTGTACTGGCTAGGCCTCGAGCCACGATGAGCCCTGACCGGGCCGGCACGGCATGCCCAATTTCCAGCACCACTTGCATGTGCCAAAAATTGGCTTCTTCAAGCTTCAATCTGTTACAGCACCTTAGTGTTTGCAAGAAAATTTGGTGCGACAGTGAAGCAAACATCCCTATTTACAGCACCTCGTGGTCCTGTGACATGTGTTCCATACAACACCTCGCGATGATTCCTTCTTCCCCCGATTCCTTTTTCCCCCGTGACTCTCCCCCCACCGCAATGCCCCGCTCCCGGCCCTAACCCTAAAATCTGTTAGAATTATTGGGCCTCGCCCATTTAATATCTAAATAATTCCTGGAAAATCTCAAAGGCCCATGTATGCATGACGCATGTGAAATTTCTTTAGTACCATATTGCTAGTGGGAGGAGTGGAGGACATGCTTAAATAGTGGAGCTTGCTCCCTCCCACTAGAGAATATGATGGGAGAGAGAAATAGAGAATCACACGCACGCGCTCGCTCGCCTCGCCTCGCCGGGCCGGGCCGGGCCGGGCCGGGCTCGGGCTCGGGGCGGGGCGGGGCGGCGCGTGCGCACGGCACCTGCGTGAATGGTCCGCCGAAACCGGACACTCGTACTTGCGTAGGCGCAGCCTCTTTTTGCAGTTTTATTTCTTTTGCTCTCCGGATTTTGCGGGTCAGATATGGAATATGCAAATCGTGTTGGACTCGGTCGCGGCCCGTTTCGCGATCCGTTTGTCTCACGCGTTACTCCGTTTTGGGTGTTCTACCACTCGTTGGAAAGATAATTTCGAGATCTTTCCAACGCATCCAGGCCCATAATCAGGTTCATTAATATAGCCTAGGGCCGGCGCCCATGTATGGGGAGATTGAGTTATTGCGTGTTTTTCTAGGGTTTCTTCCCCAAGAACAAGAAGAGGGCATCCCTCTTCGATCTATCCTGCCGATCTTGAAGATTGTGTTGAGACCGTGATCAAGCTGCTGCTTGGGTGCGTGTCTTGATTCTCGTTTGGATCTCCTCTTCTGATCGTGGTGTCCACTTGGCGCTGCGGGTGGAAGAACTTATCTGGGGGTTTGGTTTGCATCTTGTAATTCTGAATTCCCTAATTTACCTATCTATTGGATTGCTGCCGGCGTTAGGGGTTGATCAACGGATTTGATTCAGTCCTGCTTTACTGAACTATTATTTATTGATCCTATATATTGTGGTGCTTGGATTGGATTGCCTTGTTACTTGATAACTGAACTTTGTACCGTGAATGATTTGGGCCAAATTTGGGGCATCGTAGGCGTGTCCTTACCAGAGGGCTTTCAAATTTGCTACAGTATTACACCAATGCAACGATACGCTGAAAAGAACAAGGCCTTAGTGTTGTGTGGCTAGTTTTACCACAAACATGGCAAGTAGGCAATGATCTTTTGTTGTTATCGTACCGTTGGCCACGACCTCCACAACTGACACGTCCTCCGCCACGGCATCTGGAGTTTCCCCCACGCCAGCCACCGCGTGAGGTAGTAGAATTCACCAACGCACCTGAATGGTCAGCAGAGATACCATTCTGTTCTTGCCTGATTTTAAAGCTGATCATATGAGCATACAGATCGCGCAACATGATCTCCAATCCGGTTGTGACTGAAGTGATGGGGCGTCGCAGTCAAAGTAGATGGAATTGTTATAAGATCAGTGCATGATCAGATATACATGAAACTGTTAGATGATATAACAACAGGCAAGCTTATCTACATATCTATCACTATGTTTAACAGAGAAAACCCGAAATTTAAAATTTGGTGCAACCCATTCCACATTTCTCCACCATGGCCCATTAAGCCCACCAATAATTTTCATTAGTTCCCTCTCCCATGCATGCACCTCGCCACCCTCTCCTAGTTCTTGATGAGCAATGCCCATCGCAGTGGTCATTGAACTTGTTGTCCTTGCCTTCCTCTTGTCGGGATCCCAAATTATACAACTTGGTGCCCATAATGCATCACTGGTACAGAATCAATCTTAGTGAGCACAAGCGACGTCATCGGTAAAATATCAAATTATTGTCTAGCAATAACTGTGAAAGACATATTTATTATTAAACATCAGAGTAACAATCTTACGATCAAAGCTTACATTTAATCGTCTTGAAGAAAAAATCATTATTAAACTTAAGGGAAAAATGAAACATCTTTGGTGAAGCCAATCCATATACCCATAGGCAATCGACTGGGCATCATAACATAACAGATGCCTTTGTCGCAGAACTTCCCATTGAAAGTTTTCTTTCTCTGTAAATTCTTAATACTGTCAGGATTGAGTCGACAACAAACAAAAGGGAACATATCCTGTGCAATTAAATTACGGTGCAACCACCATGCAACCGAACCATCAAGAGTTGTAAAAAATTGTATAAAAATTGTAGATGTGCTTTATTGTTAAAAATTGTATAAAAATTGTAGATGTACTTTATTGTTTACTCTACCTATGTATGAAGTTTCAAAGCAAAATTCATCATATATTAAGAGTTATAAAAAAAATAAAAGACTGACAGTTTTGAGGAGTTGAAAATTGATAGAATTTTATCTTTTTTGCAACTTTCAATATAGGATGAATTTGAACTTTAAATTTTATACAGATATAGAGTAAGTTGAAGAGTACATCTACAATTTCTTTCCAGAATTTTTTACAATTTTTTATAGTTTAGTTGCACTGTGTTGAACCGTAATATTGACTGCACACAATATGTTCCCACACAAAAAGGGTTTGCAAGTATGAGTTCATTGAAAAACTTAGCAAATCGCATATAGTGGCATGACGCATTTTCTATCACTATATATTTGGCATAGTACAAATGATAGGTTAAGGGTCATTTTGCATAAATGGCATTTAACAAAAACATACGTATAAATAGATTCCAATGCAAGTAATAAACAAATTTGTAAACAACATTTTCAACAATAAGAAATACCATGCAGCCTAACAAAATGCACCCAGCATTAACCATGAATCAACCACCATTTGCTGTCAAAAATATTATACCTTATTTAGTATAACCAACATTTGTTCATGACCATGAACATGGATTTTTTGAATAATTTTTAACACTTTGCTGAAGTTGCACATCTTTACCCATAAGATGCACCCATCTCTGCCTCTGACCAAGAAATAGACGTTTGTAACCTAACACTTTCGAGACTAACCATGAGCAAGTGGCCATTTCGATAGACTACTTCACCACCCATTGCCAAACCTCTGGATCATTGGCTTACACGAAGCTAGTGCAACAACATTGATGGATATAGATCGTTGCACGTTAGCACATATCACCAAAGAACCATCACATGTAGTTCCTTCCTACCTTGCCTGTGATACCACGAGATCATGTCTAGTAACTTAACTACTAGACTTAACCGAAGCAAGCTCATGGTTTGTACTGTATTTTGCTCGAGAATGCTTTACAAAATTAAGTCCTTAGTGGTGACCAATGCAAGACTTCCTTCTAAATGCACCATTGTATAGGCTCCACCCCCAAATCAGAGCGCACTTGCCTTTTGTTATTAATTGACAACATATGTCAATATTCCAATGAGAGCAACACATACTTAACCACATAGATGAAGTAACACATGATTTTCTCATGTAAAAGCAACACATACTTTTACACTCAATTCTACATCACTCATTAGTGAATATTAGTTAGCCACCACTGAGAAAGTGCGTGCATGACTAATCAAACTAGTGAACGACTACCGACACAAGTGGTACCATCATTATCCAACTAAAATGATGATAATATAGGTTACAAAGAAATGTTGGGGTGATACAACATATAATCAAAGGTTGGTAGACACATCAATCAGGTGTAGTTAATCTCCCACATAAAATAATCTAAACATAGCCATGCAGTTCATCAAACAAATTCATTTTATTTATAAAGTGGGTTATTCAACATGATCAAGTACTGTATATAACTTGCCTACAGATAATCCTCATATGTTTGATCCTGTACTTGATTTTGAATACATCATCTTTGTCGATAACATTAAGTATGTCGTCAACTATGTGAACAAACAACAAATAACCAAATAACCAAACATCAAACATACAATCTACCGAATCAAATAAATTTATTGAAAATATTTCATAGCTTTAAATTAAAAGGGGCTAGATAGAATTAATCTAAATGAGAATTCTATGGTCGAGTAGTGTTAAATGAAAAAGATAGATTGGTGAAGGGTCTAGATGAAGAATAAACAAGAGGTTATTTCTCAGGTTAAGTTTAATCAATAAACTTGATAGTGGATAACAAAGTTAGAAATAAGGGAACAAACGAATAGAGTGTTCGTGACACAAAGGCACTTATGTCATAAACCGGATACCAGTGAATTAAATTCATGAATGGGTACTAGATTAGGGTTTCTAGGTACCACAGCATAGATGATCAATGACGAAGGGATGCTTAATCATGTTAAATAGAACAATAACACGTCAAAACATATGAGTCATACGTTCATGGCAATGACAAATCATAATAAGGTGATGGATCATTGAAACAACATTACAGTATAACTAGTCATGTTAAAAGAGAGTAGTTATGTTAAAAGATGTTGGCAAGTTTGTAACATTGGTACGATTGAATAGATAAGGGTATCACAGTGAGGTAACATAACACTATGATACGGTGTGTGGAAGCAATGTAGTGTACACGTGGGAGCTAGATAACTAAGGATGACATTGTTGCTGGTCCTTATTTGCAACATTTTGCATACTTTTAATCGTCAACATATCCACAAAATAAATGAATTCAAGCTACATTTATCCTAACATTAATTAGTTCCACGAGTTTTGGTGTAGTCTCATGTTTTGCAGGCATATGCCCAAATTACACAAGAAATGACGGTTTATCGGGCATAAGATGGTGTTTAAATTAAAAATATTGGGAAAATACTTCAAATGCCAAATTAGACTGTACCATGGTGAAGAGCTCGTCAAGAAGATTGAAAAGCATATATTATTTGCTATATTTTGAGCTTCGATGAGGAACAAATGAGTTCTGAAAGATTACGAGCTAGGCTAGGACCTGGCCGGCCGATCCAGACCAGGCCGGCCGACCCAAGCTTGGTTGACCGGCCCCACTTTTGGTCCAATTTGTCTCGGTCTTTCTCCCATATGCCAAGAAACACACCAAGAGGCCATCCTAACCATCCATACAAGTCAGTTTTGATCCTAAAGACAAGATTGCATTGAGGAGGATCCATGGACCCACCTAGAAGGTGGTTTTACCGGCTCCAACTACCAAAACCGACGTGGGGAGGCAATCTAGACCGTCAATGGATCATCCAATATGAAGCAGAAGGCCTGAATCGACCGAAGCCAGGCGACCTACCTAGGTCAGCCGACCAGCTGTTTTTGTTCCTCGGGTTCTTCTTCGACTCACATCAAGCCTACACATGTCCCACTACGTGGCAATGCCTCACTTGCTGCGGTGCACTATGAATAGAGGGGCATTGCCTCATTTGCAAAGCACGGAGAAGTGCGGAAAAGAAGAAAGCAGCGCTATGCTGTCCAAATAGAAATGTAGAGGTAGGGAGAGAGAAGAGCTGAGTGCTGGGGAGAAGTCAGCATGTCGGCTCTCTTCCACTTTGTGCTCTGGAGCTGAACTCGGGTGTGAGTTCTGCTTCGCTCTACTATTCGGTAACACTTAGTCCTATCCCTTTAAATATAAAGCAAAGTTACTTTATACATATTATTTCTCTGTTAGTATTAGACTTGTGCAAGATCATGAGTGCTAAATCTATGTACTTGGGTGTCACAATACATATTAGTGCTAGCTTTAGTGGGGGTGTGTATCGAGTGACGACTTGGTACGTTGTGCTGCTCGGTATAGGCGTAGTGCCTAGACTAGTTAGTACTCGGTAGACACATGATTCAACGGCTATATGCGGTAGGTAGTAGGTGGTGACAGCCCTACTATCCGGCTTAGACTTTGTAAAATCCTCCTGCTAGTCTCAGCCCAGTCGAGCCCAATCGGGGTTGATCATAACCATCCGGTGTTCTTAACTGATAGAGGGTGGTAGTGAATCGGTCGAGCTCCGATGCAGAGTAGCTTTTATTTTGGGAGATTTTGTATCTTTGGCTAGTGAAACTTGTAAAACCTTTCGACCCGAATTATCTTATCCCACTCTCGTCATTACCACCATATTCATCCTGTCAAGTTAGATTCTAGACTAGAACACTTCTTGCTCCTCGAGGAAATCGATACCTCGGAATACTCCCGGGTGAAAACTACCGTGATATCCATGCGCTTGCGGATTATTTCTGTTAGGCATAAGAATCGCCAACAGACATCGGTACAAATAACATTTAGGTCTTGCAAAGTACCAAAGCAGAAGGAAAAAAATGACCATACAAACATCACGGCACGGTTGGAATTATCATAATTAACCTATAACGGTCGTTGGCACGGCAAGGGCTTAAAGGCCACAACTCAAATATTATCTTGCTTCACAAAAGCCGAGAACACCATAAGCAGTGTGTCTATGAGGTATATCTTGATGAGTACATCTCCGAAATAGTATGGTTTGCTGCAATCCGACAACGGAAGGTTTTTCAAACAACCGACAAAACATCTAGGGCAGCGATCTTGCAAAAATTCTAGATAATAGTCGAGCCAATGAAAAATTATGAAATTTGGGGTACTGAATAGATGACAATAAATAGCACACAATGACGCAAAAAAAAATCTCAACTATGTAGCATGGAACACAACGTCAAAACAGGCCGTCCGTCGGCATGGGTACAAGGACAGCATGGTGGTGTCCGACCAGGGCATAATACAAGGTGAACTGTAACATCTCATTTTTGGGTTAATTCAAAAATTTTGAATTCAAAAACTTGTTTGAATTTGCACACGAGCTGACAAGTGGGCCATAGCCATTCTTTCTCTCTCTGCCTGGTCCCCATAGCCACAGCTTTGCTTCTGCTGCCCCGCCCTGCCCGGACAGCGCTACGCGCCTCGCCGTTCATCATGCGCGCGCCGCGCGCGTCACCTCGCCGCGTCGCCGCGCCACGCTGCGCTGACCCCCTGCCGCCCTCAGCCGCACCGAGCGCCGCACCTGCCCTGTCGCCGCGTCGCTCGCCCACTACGCCATCGAGTGCGCCGTCGGGCCGCAGCACCACCCAACGCCTATAAATGCTGAAGGCTCGCCCTGCCGGCCCGATTTTCTGTTTTTCCCAAATCCGTCCTCGCCGGCGTCAGAGCCATCTCACCAAATTCGTGAGCCCGAGACTCTCTCCTCTCGCCCTAAGCTTCTATACTCCTCCCTAATCTGCTTACCCCACCCAATTTCAGCCGTGCCGTCCCGTGGAGCTTCGCCGGCGGCGTCCCTGCTTCGGCCATCATCGGAATCTTCGTCGCCGGGCCCCTCCGCTCGACCCCTCGCCTGTTTGTGAGCTCGGTGGGCACCGGTGACACCCCATCGTGCTCCCTGTCCAATCTATTAGCATATAGAGCCGTAATGCACACTAGCGCCGCCGGCGAGCTTCGGCTCCGCCCCTGTTCCCCGCGCCGCCTCGCCCGGCCGTTTCCTGCCCCGGCGCGAGCCTCGCTAAGCTACCTAGGAGCTGTAGGAGCCCACCCTATCACGCACATGGTCGGTCGTAGGCTGTAGCGCCGCCGGGCCACGTCACCGGGCCGGAGGTAGACGACGAACCGTGCCAGTCCGATCCGCGCCAAGAGTCATGCCGAGACCGAGCTAGGAAGTCGCTTACATGCGTCCCCACCTGCTAGAAAACGCTTCGAGCGCTGGGTTGGGCTGGAGTCGCTGACATGCGGGCCCTGGACCCACCTGTTTGGAATAGTAGAGACTCCAGAACCGCGTGCGCTTTCGTCTCGTCGTGGCGCCTTTTCAGAAACCGCCTTCGACGTACACCACACCGCCCTAGCGCGCACAGCGCGCGATTGGGCTATGGGCCGAAACCGTGGATCGGGCAAGTTCGTTAGTTGGTTCGGCCCGATAGTTTAAACCATTTCACGGCGAATGTCCTAATTAGTTAAGTACTAAATTAGCTTTAGAATTATTAAAAAAAGCTAGAGACTGCCAAAAATTCTAGAAAAATTTAGATAAATACTAGATGCCATTTCTGATTTTATAAAAATATAAAAAGTAGCCACTGTAAAGGGAAATTTGCACTGTTAGTTGTAATAGTAGATTCCTCTATATATAAATAGTTGAATTGATTCTAGGGAATTTGTTGGTTATTTTTAATTAATGATTTTGACACCAAATGTCCTTTAGAAAATATTGGTTAGATAAATGCCTTAATAATTCTGGAATAATTTAAATTTGCTTTTCAACTTAAATATAATCATAGGGGTATTTTATTTCTAAACACCAACAAATAACTAGCACTTTCTTTATTAAATTGTCAATGAGATGGTTTTAGACAATAAGTTAATAAAGAATTATAACCTAGGTTTATCTCTTTTTATTTAGGAGCACTTAGTATAATGTCAGCTCCGATAAATATTACCTCGTACGTAGGTTGAATTCCGAAAAGTTGTCATTTTATGTTGCCGAGAAACCCTAATCACCCTATTATGACCTTATCATACGAAATCGTATTTTGGGGTTTAGTAGATTATTATATACTGGTAACATTATTTATTAATGCACTTTGTCATGCATAGAATATCATACAAAAGATAGGTAGGCTAATCGATCTTAGACATTAATGCCGAGAGTTTGGCCTAGGTAGTGCATGCATCATGTTTTCTGTTGCATTAGTAGGTAATTTTTGTTTTGTTAGTCTGTTTAGACGTAGGTGATCCCGAAGAAAGATTTGGGGACGCCGAGGAGGAACACCAACCTGAGCAAGGCGAGTTAACACTTACTCGTTAGATGTAGTCCGTATTAGGGACAGATTGCGACATTCCTAGTGCGGATTAACATAACTAAATATCATGTCCATTACCCAGTTTTCTGTTAACTATTTTGTTTATTAATTAAATGCATTCTTAGTAAATTACCTAATTGTTAATCATGTAATATTTATACATGCTTGCCTTTGAACTGTTTAGCCTTAATGACTGCCTTGATTGTCATTATTCTTGATAGCCTATGATTAGTCTGGTAACCACTTTAACCCTACCTAATGGGTAAAACTTGCTTAGACTGGCTTAGGCTTAAACAAATCTTATGGCTAATCGCCATGGAATAGTGAATCGATATTCACCAGTTATTCATTCTTCTCATTCAATATGATATGACATATGACAGTTAGGGATGTTAATTGCATGTTGGGCTGATTGTGTTTGGAGTAAGGGCATGTGGGAAGTCGGTCTGGTCAATCGGGTTATTGGGATAGTCCAAGTGTGGTGTGGTCGATGACCGTGGAAGTAGAGATTACCGGTGGGTTGCCCCAAAGAGGACATCCTGATGGATGATTAAGGCACAGGGTGCCTAGGTGCTAGGTTTAGCCAGGGCTTACCTAGGAGGAGCGCGGAGTAACATGCGTAGCGGGGAGATCGCTGCCATCTGAGGGATGGTTCCAACACAACGCGTGGCCATCGCGCGGAGTACGGGTCTTGGATCACCAGCTGTGAGCGCTCTACGGAGGCCTTCTAGGACCATTCTCGATAGGGACCGGCATTGGTCATCACCGAGGGTGATAATGGCCACACATCCCCAAGATGACGGTCGGCAAGTAAGGGCTGGCAACCCCCTAGGCTGAGGCGGGCATGCCATGGCATGTGTGGTCCACAATAGGATTGCCAAGTCCTGTAATGATGGCGGAACTAGGAAAGGTTGGGGGCAACCGGGTGAAAGTCAAGGTGAACGGACAAGCAGGTATGGGGATCGGTTAAGTTGGATTGTGTATTTAGACGAGAGTTGGTCAATTGTGAGTTGGTTGGTATGTTTGGTTGGTTAGTTGGGTTTGGGTGCATTGATAAGATGGTAAACCCCTGATTTATATAAACAAGACAAATTCTAGTTGATACTAGTTAGGATGATTTAAAGTCTTCTTAAACGTGGCTTTACGCAAATAAAATAAACCTTTCCTCCAGTAAAAGCCTTCTAAGCACTATATGCATTAAGGGAAGTGTTAACTAGCCAGCGTTTGGATGACGCTGACCTCGCCTTCTTACCTATTTTAGTTGATGGAGTCGAGGATGACCCTTACGAGTGCCATGAAGACGATGGATAGGACTATGGTGGACCTGACGAGTCTTAGGGGTCGCTCCATTCGTGGATGGACACTAGTCGATAGGGATTCTTTTCGGTAAATACTTTGTAATCTAAGGCGTGTATGGGCTGCCTTACTAAACTCGCCTAAGGGCGTAACAATGATTGTAATATTCAGGGATTTTATTTATCGATGTATGCTTGTATCGGCTATGTGGTCTTCCGCGCTAGCGTACTAATCCAAGAGCTAGTGCATGGGATCGTCGACCCTCAAGGTAAGCTAAATTTGAGGGCTGACATGAACAAAGTATAGAGCAAGGTCACATGAACCCGTTTTCGAAGGTTTCATTGATAAATCATGTTTGGATAATAAACGATCTACTACACAAGATGCAAACTTGGGAGGGATGATTCTCACTGTAGATTGATCCGCCGGCCAAACCCCTCAGTGAAGATCTTCTTTACAACCCACAGCACGATGTGACACGGACCGAGGGGCGGTGTGGACTACATGGGCCCCGGGTATCCTCTGGAAGGCCCATGCGGGAGCAGATGGGGGACAACCCAAGTCGGCTGATTGAGGATAGAAACCACTCGGGTTACGTGTGCCTTGAGCTTCAAGGAAGTTCCTGAGGATATAGCCAAGCTCCATGTAATTAGGGGATCATACCTGCATATTGTACATCGGCATTACCGAATTAGGTACCGTGCATTACGTACCACCATGTAATTCTATCTCCCCCCCAGCACTATATAAAGGGAGGGGGTAGGGGGCCATAGGCACGATATCATACAATCATCCACAGCATCCTATGCGATCATCATCCACAATCATAATCCCAGAGCACAGGAAGTAGGATATTACCTCCGAATTGAGGGCCTGAACCTGTATAAATCCCGTTCTTGTGCTACCATCTGGTTTGGATCTTGAGTGTGCCCCCGTACAAATTCATTGCTGACGGTGACCCCCGATCAACTACCCGTCGACGGTTGGCGTGCCAGGTAGGGGCCTGAGTCAAGATCATCGCTCAAGCTAGATGGCTTCATCAAGATCGCCGCCCATCACCATGAGGCTAGGATAGTCGCTGCGCTTCGGCTCCCTGGACTTCATTGCCGACGGCATCGGCAATCTTCATCTCTCCTCTCCTGGAGAGATCCCCCAACAAGAAGGTACACGAGATCAACGTGACCCATTGCCCTTTGGCTTGGAGAATTCGGCATGTACTTTCTTCAGACGGATCCGCGTGCGGTCCCACTTTGCACCTTTCCTCGAAGAGGGCGAAGAAGGATTCGGTGGAATCATCTCCGTGTTCATGGATTTACTCTAGCTTGATGAAGACTCAGCACCCCCGACTGGATCTTCCTCCGGTCTTAGGAACCTTGCCGTGACAAGCGCGCAGGCAGATCCTGAGACTGGGATAGGAGGTGACCGCTCGGGAAATCAATCTACAGATCCAGTCGGACTCAATCGATCGGATCCATCCATGTTTGTGGGTGTCATTAACACTGGCCAACCCATTCGACAAAGCGAGCAGGTTAGCCTCTCCCTCTTTGACTCAGAGTTCGACGGGAGCACGGAGATCAGCAATTACCAGGAAGTCTTCGTCCTTGGCGCGGATGACCATCACTCTGCCTCTCAACCAGTCGGGAACGAGGCGACCACCGCCGCTGAGGCTGTCGATGCAGACCCATGCCGCGCAGAGGATCAAGATCGCATACAACAACTTCGCATTCGTGGACGCAATGTCCGGAACGAGCTGCGCGCTGTGAAATTAAGGGATTAAGACGTCTACACCACTCGGCAAGCAAACATCGTCGCATCGAAGACTCTCCTTGAGACCATCGCACCGCAGCTACCAGAGAACAGCCCGCTTGTCCAGACCTTGGCTCGTGCAACGGCCATGGTCGTGATGGCGGCCATTCAGCAGAACGAGGTGCACCCCGCTCCCACCGCCTCGGCTCACAGCCGCTCTGGGCGTAACCGGAGCAGGGCGTGCGCCTCGGCCGCCGGCGGGTCCCATCCGTCGACGGGTCACGACCTCCGCCACGAGATTGAAGCCAAAAGGAGGTAGTGCGCCGAAGGCGATCGGCACTCTCACAGCTAACGCAGTCGGCGCCACGATGATCACGTTGAAAGTATTGCCAGTCGGCGCGACCATCGCCAAGACCCACGGCGGCGATGGCCTCAATTCTTGGAGGGGATTCGGGCCTTTACCTCGGACCTCCGCCGAGTGGTTTGGCCGGACGGTTTTAACCTCAAAGGCATCGATAAGTTCGATGGCAAGAGGGATCCAAAGAACTGGCTGCAGATCTATGCCTTAGCAGTCAGCACAGTAGGAGGAGATCAGAATGCAATGGCAAACTATCTGCCAGTCGTTCTGACCCCAACCGCTCAGACCTGGCTTACGGGACTCTCGGAAAACTCAATCGAGTCTTGGGACGACCTCCAGGAACAGTTCATCGCCAATTTCCATGGGACCTATGAAAGGCCTGCTGGGAGATGGGAGATTGGTCAGTTACACCGCCGCAAGAATGAGACTCTCCGTGATTTTATCAAGCGCTTTACCAAGAAGAAGAACGAGATCCGGGACGTTTCGGAGCAAACAGTCATCTATGCCTTCTTCGCTGGATGTAAATCCGAGGAGTTAATCAAGCAGATGACTCGAGACCCCCCGCGTAATCTCAAGGCTATGTTCACAATGGCAGACCAGGAGACCAACGCCGAGGAGGCCATCATGAACCATCGCGGTGGCAACAACGGTGTCTCCAAGAAGAAGCCCAATGATGAACAGAACAAACCCAAGGACAAGAAACGCAAAGGGGACAAGATGGTTGCCAACGTGGAGCATTACCGACCAAAGCCCCCCAACGACAACGACTACAACAAGGTCATGGAAGTGGTATGTCCCTTTCACCCCACGTGGAAAACATGCTGCCAAAGACTGCCTTATGGAGGACACGGCAAGAAGCCCGATGTAGACTACCAAGACGCTGAGCGCAAGATCAACTATATATTCAGGGGCTCGAATGCGTATGAGTCCAAGCGGAAGTAGAAGCTTACCACTCGGGAGGTCAACACAATCATGCCCATGGTCCCCAAATATCTGTGCTAGTCAGAGGTACCCATCACCTTTGATCGATCAGACCACCCGGATCGGATCGCCTTCCTCGGGAGATATCCTCTGGTGCTGGATCTGGTCGTTCGAGGAAACAAATTGAAGAGGGTCCTAGTCGATGGCGGGAGCAGGATTAATGTCTTCTTCGTAAAGACTCTGGATCAAATGAAGATTCCTCGCTCCGAGCTATGGCAGGGGTCATCTCCTTTCCATGGTCTGATTCCCAGAACGTTTGCAATACCAATCAGGCAGGTCTCACTGCCTGTCACATTTGGGACCAAAGACAATTATCGGACTGAGAGTCTCTGCTTTGAAGTTGCCGATTTCGAGACGGCATATCATGCCATCTTGGGAAGGCCAGGGATCGCCAAGTTCATGGCCGTTCCTAACTACACTTATCTCGTCATGAAGATGCCGGGTCCCAATGGTGTAATCACCATCCCCGGTAACGTCAAGCAGTCGCTCGTTTGCGACAGCGAAAGCTGCGAGATGGCACAAGCACTGGGCACGTCGGCCGGGATGGAAAGGATTCGACAAGAGGTTGCGTCCCTTCAGGAGGAAGGAGATATACCCGCAAAGAAGCAGGCCAAGACTTCCATCCAAGCTGCCGAAGAAACCAAGAAGATATTATTGGACCCGTCTGACCCGGCCAAAACAGCCATGATCGGGACAGGGCTCGATAGCAAATAGGAAGACGCGCTCGTCGCTTTCCTCCGGGCAAACCAGGACATGTTTTCTTGGAAGCCTTCGGACATGCCTGGTGTTTCGAGGGAGGTGATCAAGCACTCTCTCCACGTTGATGAAAAGGCGCCGCCAATCAAGCAGCGTCTGAGAAGATTTGCACCGGATCGGAAGGACGCCATTCGGGAAAAGATCACGAAGTTGCTGGCGGCACGGTTCATCAAAGAAGTGTACCACCCCGAGTGGTTGGCGAACCCGGTCTTGGTGTAGAAGAAGAACAAGACATGGCGAATGTGCATCAACTATACCGACCTCAACAAAGCTTGTCCCAAGGATCCTTTTGGGTTTCCCCGCATAGACCAAGTGGTGGATTCTACCGCCGGGTGTGAGCTCCTAAGCTTTCTGGACTTACTCAGGCTACCATCAGATTAGTCTGAAGGACGAAGATTGCATCAAGACGTCGTTTATTACGCCTTTTGGTGCTTTCTGCTATATCACAATGCCGTTTGGGCTGAAAAACGCTGGTGCGACTTATTAGCGCACCACACAGCGGTGCTTTCACACTCAGCTCGGCCGCAACGTGGAGGCCTACGTCGTCGACGTCGTCGTGAAGACGCGAACAAAGTCAGATCTCATAACAGATTTGATCGAAACTTTCGAGAGCCTAAGGGCGGATGAAGTTGAATCCTGAGAAGTGTGTTTTCGGGGTCCCATCCGGTAAACTACTCGGATTTATCATATCTCATCGGGGGATTGAAGCCAATCCTGAAAGGGTCAGCGCTATCATGAAGATTGAAAGGATCACTATGCCGCCTAGAGGAGGGTGAATAGGCGAATAAAACGAAATTGCGGAATTAAGAAACTCAAACAGTGACCAGCACGTAGACTGTGCCCGTAGAGAAATCAAGCTGTACCGGGGTGGTTGTTACGAGAGCATTTAGAAGGTAGACACCCCCTTTAGATGGGGCAGAGCCATATGGCACCTGAAAAAGGACGATCCCGCTATGGTGACCGTGGTAAAGGAGTACCTCGACGTCTTTCCCGAAGAACTACCAGGACTGTCACCAGATCGAGGCTTGGAGTTTCCCATTGACCTAATCCCTGGAACCGCCCCAATATATAAGCCATACTACAAGATGAACCCAGTGGAGGTAGCTGAACAGAAGAAACAATTGGATGAGATGCAAGGCCAAGGGTTAATCCGCCCCAGTTCGTCACCGTGGGGTTCTCCGGCCATGTTTGTGGATAAGAAGGACAAGCTCTGAATGCCGTCACCATCAAGAATAAGTACCCTCCTCCCTGGATAGATGATCTATTTGACCAACTAAGAGTTGCCAAACGCTTCTCGAAAATGGACCTTAGGTCAAGGTATCACCAAGTCCGAGTTAGGGAGGCAGATATACCCAAGACAGCTTTCACCACCCGATATGGACTTTATGAGTATTTAGTGATGTCATTTGTTCTAACAAACGCCCAACACATTTCATGAATATGATGAACAAGATTCTGATAGAGTTTCTAGACCATTTCGTAGTGGTTTTCATTGATGACATGCTAATATATTCCAAGGATGAAGAGAAACATCGGAAGCATCTATGCCTGGTCCGGCACAAGCTTAGAGAATATAAACTCTACGCAAAGTTTAGCAAGTGTGAGTTTTGGATAGATGATGTCAGTTTTCTGGGACACATCGTATCCGCCGACGGAATCAAGGTGGACCTGGCAAAGGTGGCTACGGTGATGGAGTGGGAGGACCTACATCCATTACCAAAGTAAGAAGCTTCCTTGGGATGGCTGGATATTATCGGCGTTTCATTGAAAACTTCTCAAAGACAGCTCGACCAATGACCAAGCTACTGAAAAAGGATAAGAAGTTTGAATGGACGGATGCCTATGAGAAAAGCTTTTAGGGGCTCAAGCAGCAGCTTACATCCGCTCCAGTACTAGTGACACCAGACACTAGTAAGAAATTTGACGTATACTGCGATGCCTCCAAGTATGGTCTGGGATGCGTCCTCATGCAATAAGGAAGGGTGGTTGCTTATGCATCACGCCAACTCCAGAAGCACGAGATAAACTACCCCATCCATGACCTGGAGCTGGCTGTGGTAGTGCATGCTCTTAAGATCTGGAGGCACTATTTGGTGGGACGACCCTGCGACATATACACCGATCATAAGAGTCTTAAGTATGTGTTCACCCAGAGCACCCTTAACATGAGGCAGAGAAGATGGCTGGAGCTGATCAACGACTACGATCCGAACATTCAGTACCACCTAGGAAAGGCCAACGTCGTAGCTGATGCTCTTAGCAGAAAGACCCAATGCAATCACATGGAGGTCGATTCGATTCCGGAACAGATAGTTATGAATTTGAGTCACCTTAGTATCGAAAAGGTCAATCAAGGGTTTCTAGCCACTTTGGAAGTCAAATCGAATCTTCTAGATCAAAATAAGGAGAAGCAAAGGGACCACCCAAGCACCTAGAGGATCGAAAGGCTCATCGCCAAGGACAAGAATTACAAGGTTTTCAAGGATGAACTAGGGGTGTTGTGGTTAGGGAAGCGGATCTTCGTTCCACATGATCCGGCCCTGCGAGAGCTTATCCTATCATAATAACATAATTCTGCTTACACCCTTCACCCGGGAAGCACTAAAATGTATCAAGACTTGAAACTGCAACTTTGGTGGCCGAGGATGAAAAGAGATATAGCGGAATATGTGGCGCAATGCCACCTATGTCAACAAGTCAAGGCCGAACATCAGCGACCGGCTGGATTACTCCAACCTCTCAAGATTCTGGAATGGAAGTGGGAGGAAATCACCATGGATTTCATACTCGGTCTCCCTAAGACCAAGGTGGGATATGATTCAATCTGGGTTGTGGTAGATCGATTGACCAAGGTCGCTCACTTCATACTAGTGAAGACTACCTACAAGGGGGAGAAATTGGCTGAGTTGTACATGGCTAGAATAGTGAGTCTTCATGGAATTCCCAAGCGAATTGTGTCGGATTGAGGGACACAGTTCACATCTCAGTTCTGGGAAAATTTACACTGCTCCTTAGGGAGCAACCTGTCTTTCAGTACGGCTTCCAACCCCAAAACGGATGGACAAACTGAATGAGTCAACCACATATTGGAGGATATGTTGAGAGCTTGTGCCCTGGAGTTCTCCGCAAATTGGGAAAAATGGCTGCCCTATGCGGAATTTGCTTATAATAACAGCTTCCAGTCCAGCTTAAAGATGTCACCGTTCGAAGCTTTATACAGACGCAAGTGTAGAACCCCTCTTCATTGGTCAAAGATGGGTGAAAACCAAGTTTTTGGCACGAACACAATTAGAGACGTGAGAGATAAGGTCATAATCATAAGGGAAAGGCTACTGGCCGCTCAGTTAAGGCATAAGAGCTATGCGGACAATCGTCGGAGAGACCTCACTTTCCAAGTGGGAGACTCGGTTTACCTCAAGGTAGCACCATGGAAAGGTAATAAGAGGTTCCATCAGAAAGGAAAACTAGCACCATGTTATGTGGGGCCATATCCCATCACTGCTAGAAGGGGGCAAGTAGCTTATCAGTTGGACCTACCAGCAGAATTGGGAGACGTCCACGATGTCTTCTATGTTTCTCAGCTTAAGAAATGCCTTTGCGTTCCGAAAAATGAGTTGATTGATCTTCCCGAAGGAGCCATCGACAGCAACCGAGCCTATGAAGTGCGACCGGTTCGAATCAAGGACACCATGGAGAATCAAATGAGGAACAAAGTCATCAAGATGTGCAAGGTCCAGTGGAGCAATCAAACCGGCAACCAGTCTACCTGGGAACCCGAGGAGCTGCTTCGGCAAAATTATCCCTACTTGTTCACCAACTAGGTACGCAATCTTGAGGTCGAGATTTTCTTTTAGGGGAGAGGGATTTGCAACATCCTAATTTTGGACCAAATTCAAAATTTTGTTTGAATTTACAAATTTGTTTGAATTTATAAATTTTGGAACATCCTAATCTCGAGGTACTCCGTCATTTCTAGTCTACCCTGCTTATGATGATTGGTTTAATTTTGTTTCCGTGTTGCATTCGATTTATTTTATGAAAAATTCATGCATATTTATATATATCAGTATCATTAATTAATCAATAGATGGCAAGAGGTAGAGGAGCTAGTCGGGCTCATGGTGTTGGTGCTGATGCTGGTAGAGGCCAAGGTCGAGATCGAGATCGAGGCCGAGGACGTGGACGCGGTCTTGAGGACATTCCAGCACCACCACCGGGAGATCCGACGTTAGGGCAGGTGATGGCTTACCAAGCCCAAATGCTCGGTGAAGTGCTCCACGAGCTAAGACAAGTGAAGAATCATCGTGGGATGAAGTTTGCGGATTTCTTGCGAGCTAAACCTCCTATGTTTACCCACGCCAATAAACCCATGGAGGCGGAGGACTGGCTCCAAACCATCAAGCGGAAGCTAGCACTGATACGATGTGCTGATGACGAGAGAAAGGAAGGAGAAAGAAGAATGGGATGAGGAAGCAGAAGGAGAGACCAATGGGGCCCAAGTGTCAGCAGGAGAGGATAAAAAGGAGATAATGGGGCACTTTGGTCATTTCATCATAAAAAATCAGGGAAAATGGCAGGAAAGTAGGACGAGAAAGTGCTGAAAATGTCATATATCGAAGAAATTCATGTGCCCAATGTTACTAAGCGAAACGTCAATAAATTTAATGTCATTTCTAGAGGGAACGACCAATTGAGTGTTACATCTCGAATTTTTACCTGATTTTTAAAATGCGCGGTACTAAATATTGATGTCAATGTACAACACGAAGTACAAGCAGCCAGCATTGTATGTGAGAAATCTGTATTTTTGTCTATCGGACCATAGAAATAAGATAGATTGGCAAGTTATGCCTTCATAGTCCCCTTCTACGGACAAACTTATTCTTATTTTAGTAAAATGCCATGTAGTCTCCTTAAAATTGTTTATGTTTGCACTATAGCTCAAAACCATCGTATCATCCATTGATAGCTAAAAACCTCACCTTTATCTCAAACGGTCACTACCACGTATTGTACACTGCCCCCCTAAGCCTCACCTTCATCTCGAGCGGTCGCACCCACTCCAACAAATGTGAAGTTGGCGGAGACGTGGACATCGATCAAGCTAGTGGATCTGGGAGCTCCATGAGTGACAGCATTGTGGAACAGGGTGTGGTCATTTACTTTGGATAAGGTGACTACGCACGTCGACTCAATCGACAGCGTAGTCGGACACGACCATATCCTTGTCCTCCCGCTATATTTTTTTTTCTTTTTATTCTCATTCTATTGAAATGCTCATCACCGCATTTTCTCGTATCTACCGCTAGATTCAATGACAGTGGTGCCCCCAGAGGCCCTCTACCATGCCATGAGATTCAGCCTAGAGGAGAGGAGCAGAGGAAAAGAGAGAGGGGGAGTTTGGAGAGGCTTGCCGGGTGGAGAAGATTGGAGAGCTGTTAAGAAGAAGGTGAAAAACCGCTTGGGAGATCTTCATGGAACAGCGAAGCGAATTGTGTAGGTTTGCTCTTTATTTTTGTTGAAAGAAATATATATTAGAAACTTTGTTGTTTAATTGGTCAAGTTAGGAGAAAATAAATATACCACAGTGAAAAGATGACGTTGAAAAGAAGAGCAACCGTCCAAACACAAGTAGAGTTTATTGCAAACACAAGTAGAGTTTATTCTACAGCTAAGATTGGAGGTTTCTTATTCTACTCCACGTAGCAAAAAAAAATATTATCAATTGCTACTCCCCTGTCATCTTATGCTTATATTTTAGCAAAAGAGAGGAGTGATGGGCACGTTTCCTATTTTTCTGTGCAACTTTGCATTTCGGTAACTGTAATTTTCTAATTTGGCACATGTTCTATTCTTAAATTAAAATTAAAAGCTAACGCTGAAAATCTGTTATTTTTATACAAGCCACACAATGTATTACTTTATGTAAATGATTCCTCTTAGAGTTTTTAAATATTTTGTAATTTATTAGCCTATGTAAAACCTCTCTCGAGTGATCACAATTTTCAAATTAAATTTTTCAGTAATTTTAGCTAAAAAAAACAAGTTGATCATGTGTTAACATTATAACTCCTCATGTTTCTATGTTTTGTGTGTAGGTCCCTGGATTTATTTTGTTTTGATCCTCGTAGTTTTTCATTTTAATACATATGCTCTTGGTCCTCTCAAATTTCTATATTTTGCATGCAGGAGCTTTTATCCACTACTACAGGACACCCCTTCACTGTCAGTTATGTCATCGGCGGTGAATAAGCAGCAATGATGAGGCACCTTATCGATGTTGGTTCATGCCATGAACTAGTATTGATAATCCCCATATCACTATCAGTTAATTCCAAGGTTTTAAATAGCCTGCTATAGCTTTTTGAGTAAAACGCTACGCTAAGTACCAAAATTCCACGAACACAGCTATGCCCGCTATAGCCGCCAAATTAGGCGCTATTTTCGCTATTTTTATAACCGCTATAGCTCCGCTATGGCACTTTTTAAAATTTCCTTTGAAAATCCAATCATAAGTTAGATGTTTTGTTATGTCCTCACTCATTCTTACATCATTGAACCTTACATGGTAATACCATTGACATAAAACTAATAAATGATCGCTTCGTCAAGTTTCTTTTACGTCGGCCAGGCCGACGTAAATACTGTTATTTACGTCGGCCGGGCCGGGCCAACGTAAATAACGGCTTTATTTACGTCAGTTTAGTTTGGGCCTACGTAAATATAAATGGCCGACGTAAAAAGTTCATTTTCCTGTAGTGTGTGTTGACAATTTCCTCTCCGTGTCTCACAAATGAGCAATTTCCAATATTAAAAAAAATTTGCTATTTCCCAAACAAAAATTTTTGGTCGTCTCATATTCCCAGCACTATAACATGCGCGCCTTAACTTGTTGTGTATTCATCTTCAGGATGATCCTCTTCAGGAGACTTATTACCTTCAAGGTAATTTCTCTTTAGGAGAATTCCAGGAGTGATGAGCAATTGTTTAACAAGTGTCTTTGGATCTAATACACGCAGGCGTTCTCGCAGACTTTAGACCATGACCCAACAAGTCAATTTCTGCACAGGTGGATATACTACTCAACCCGGGTTATTCCACTCTTAACGACTCATTTACTACAGGTAAATGATTTCCAACTCTTTTAAATATCTGGCAGTCTCCTCGCTTCTAGCGTACATGAGCACTCCTCGCTACTGGTGTACAGGAGTATTAACTATTGCGTGAATCTTCACAATTAAGATCTCATAGGCATTTATACACAAGACGAAACATGGGCAATTTTCTCCCCTAATGCCGAGATCCGATTTTTACAAAAGAATACTTACAAAATCTCCTTTCATGAACGCAAGACAAATGTAACTACAAGTCCAAAGTTGCCAACTATAGGTGGGAGCCCAAAGTGTATGCTCGGTGGTGATATTATTTGGGAAATAATTCGATTCCATGCATGAACATTGGGGGCTAATCATTTATATGCAGTGAGTTTAGACTTATGTATTCTATTTACCACACGGTTGCTCTGAGCTATCATATGCTTGCGCTAGGTGCCATGCCCGTGTCACATTGTTGCATGCCCTACTGGGGCGGCGCACCCGTGCAGGGCCACCGATCATCCCAACAAAATGTGGGTTACAAAGTCTAACTTCTTTACTATTACCCAATTACTCATACCATATATCTAATCAAACTTCAGGTTTAATATAAACACGACAAGATCAATAATTTGCATGGAAACTTTACTATTATGAAGAAACACAATAAATACTACATGTATGCCAAATAACAGTCAACTTCATGTGACAATAACTTTACTGAGGTGTGATTATATTCCAATAACGCATGGCTTCAGGCATGTTGTAGCGACTTCAGGTGCTAGTGATGATATAGATGCGGTCCCACCACAATCTTTAAAAATCACTTATTCAAATAGACTATTATCTCGTATTTGGTATTATTCTGCTTCAGGCAAACAAATATGACTTCCGGTCATAATGCAATTGCAAAATTAATATGACTGCTGGTCATAATTTGCATATTACTTCATATAATAATACAACTACCCATCACATGGGCTTAAGCAATTGCTTCGGGCCCGTGCCTAGGCTACACATGCGTAGGGCGCCCGCATGCTCACGTCTGTCGGAGCCAAATATGTCCCAAATTAACCATATGGAAAGATTCGCAATCTCTCCACTGCAAGGATAAATTAATGTCCATTGGCCATTTAATTTTAACACAATTTACAATCACCAACCGATCCGTTCGTACTTCTGGTGCATAATCTAATCTACACTTCTGGTGCACAATCTTGCCTTTACATACACAAACCCAATTCTCTCCCCCTTTTCACGTCAATCAAAAACTTACGAGTGATAACACGTGCTACAGGTATCTGCTTAAATCACCTTATAACTATACTGCTACAGGAGTATAATTTTTGTTGTCGTGAAACCAACCTATAGTTTGTAACTTCGGGTTACATCTTAGCCACCTCTAATAACCGATTGGTCGGGCCACGCCGGAGGAGGATTGCAGACTTCTGGTCTTAATGCTAACTTAATTCATTGGGGACGGACATATAGGCAGGGAATTTTCTCTAGTGCAAATAAGGAAACACATTTGTCTTCAGAACAAATTCCTACTATTCATGTGTGCAGGACACATTTCCATAATTCATGTTTTCAGGATATCTATGCACTTGAGACGGTGCAGAGGATAAACACTCTTCACCAAGGCAAGCATAACAATATATCCAAGCTGAGGCATACAATTAATCTGATTTAATTCCATGCAAGGTTGCTTATGACTGGTAAGGTATATGCTTCAGGCACCATGTTCTTTTTAGCATTTACTCAGATAATTTACTCTACAACAGGAGAGAAGCAAGAAATAGAACAACTCAAACCATTATTATGGCATATGGGAAATAAACATCTAATGCAAAATGATCAAGCAAAAGATGTAAACTATTCATCATGAGCAAAACCAAACTCTGCAAGAGTCATTAGAGTTTCCTAGAATTTCCTAGCAATCTCAGGAGTTTCTAATAATTTAGGGACTACAGATTGATAAATTATAATTCAAACATACAGTTTCAGGAAAAATAAGCCATAAAGGGCACAATGATGCCCACAAAGTTTCTAACATTTTCATGAATTTTTACTAATTATTTCTGGCCTACTGGCCATATTATAATTATAAAAACGTAGAAAATAATAACAACTCTTTGCTAGAAAATAAACCAATTAAATGCAGCTTCCAAAAATCGGCTAGGTCTAATATTTTGCATATTATGGAAGCTCATATACCTAAAATCAAATTTTAAGATTTATGTTAATTGTCAGAATTAACAAGTATAGAATTGCAATACATACCAAAATTCAAATCTGAAGCAAAGAGAATTTCTGTGGTTACCTGAAACTGCAGGGACTATAATATAAATATGCCATCGAGAACAACTCAAGCAAATATCGTGTCCTCCAGGGACTAAGTCAAAATCCCAATACTCTTTACTCTATGCCAAACATCATGGGCACAGTGCAAAATATATCTTTTGGCCTTTTAGGCACCTTCATAAGATGGGTCTTCGAGCCAAATCGAGACATTAGTGTGCCCGTCCTAGTGTGTTGCCGTCTACAGGATACGCACAAGGAAACCAAGGACTAGTTAGGACCAGGCTGGTCACCACTAGGCCGTTATAGGTTACGTGCAGTACTACAGGTTCATATACCAAATTGCAGAACTACAGGCTCTAGTTTAAGAGGTATTTACTTCAGGTAAATAATTTTACAAATTTATTGAATTTAATTCATAATAAATTTTCCTTACATAAATAGAATTATGAAATCTACGAGATTTCATTAATTTGGCCCAAACAGGGGGGCTGATTTGCCTTTTTCCAGTTTTTTCTCCCCCTGCCCCATTCGGCCAAAAGTTGGGATGGCCCAACCGACCCACCACACCTCACGCTTCCCAGGTAGCTAGGGTTCCAACCTAGCGGCTGGTTGGTGTCGGTGGCGGCTCGGTGACGACAGCGCGGGGCAAAGCCTGCTCAGGCGGCACGACCATCTACGGGACGGTGTGACGTGAGGCCATTGAGGGCTACACGGCGCAGGACGACGCGGGCACGACCGCCTTCGGGACGACGCAGGTGCGGCGCGGCGCGGCGAAGGGACGGCGCGTCCGGCGCGAGGACAGCGCTGCGCGTGCGTGGTGCGGGGTGACATGCGCCATCTACGTGACGGTGAGTGGCCGGCGCGGGGGCGTGACGCGAACGACAACGCTAGCGACGCAGTGTGGGGTCAGCTCGCCTAGCGCGGGGCCCGGCGTGAGGACGACGCGCCCGACGTGGCACGGGGCTGACGGCGCCTGGCGGCACAACCGACGGTGCGACGGCACGGCCGTCTACGGGACGGCGACGTCCAGCGGTGCGGCTGTCTACGGGACGGCGCGTGGACGGTGTGGGGGCGCAGCGTGGGTGTGGCGCGGCGCGGCACAGGGAGACACAGTGCGGCAAAGGGAGACACGGCGCCGCTGGGGCGCGACATGGAGCCAACGCGGACGCGGCGGCATGGTAGCGCGCGGCGCCGCGGCCTCCGTGGCGGCGCAGCCCCGAAGGCGCGGCGACGCAGGCGAGTACAACATACCGTTGGAGACAAACCTGAGAGCGATTCGTGCTGCTGACGTGTTATAATATACACGGTAGTCACTCGTACACAATCACATAGATCAATCACAGAGATGAACAATCAGAGACATGAACACAGAGATGCAGAGAGGAAGGCACGACACAGATCTTTATTAATCTTATTTTTGAAAATAAAGGGGTGCCTCTCATATTTATAGTGCATGGCTTCTTGAAAGACAAGAAACCTACTTATATATATATTCGGTTTTGACCACAATACCCCTAGGGTTATAACATCCCGATCCCTCTGTCTCTCTAACAAGGGCACCCGGGTGGAGTCGACTGGGATAATCACTCGGCTGGCCCAAGAGGTGAAGGGGAGGCGCCATGGGCCAAGTAGAGTGGTGGTGGCCCAATTGAAGGAGGAAGATGGGGCACATGGGTTGGGAAGAGGAGGCCCAATACATGGAGAGGAGAGAAGAGGGCTGGCTAGGTGAAGAGAAGATGGGTTGGCCCAACCATTTTCGTAATTAATATATTTATTTTTTAAGAAAATGATAGAAAGTCAAATTAGCTTAGTTTAAGTAGCAAATGGATCATTCAAAATCCACGATAATCATAGAAAATATATCAGATATAAAGCACAATATTTTTTTTTATCTTTTTCATTATTATTTTTATAAATGAGACATTTTCAATCCTTAAATAAATAGATAAAATAATATATTGACTTCTATAAATTACAAAAAATATAAAATTTATATAAAAAACAATAAAAATTATAAATAAAAATTATTGGAAATTTATGTTTATTTCACTCATGTTATCTGTTGAAAAGTCAAACAAATCCAAATTAGCAGTAAGTAGCTTTCTGGGAAAATCTTTGGAATTAGACTAAAACCTTTAGAGCACAAATTACATTTATAAAACTTAGATTTTATTAATTAGGTATCTTGACGTCCACAAATTCGGTTGGCATGATGCCATGATGTCAAAATTCTGGAAAATCGTTTGTTACCAAATTGAAAATCCGGATAATTTATGAAAAGTTCCATGGAGCTATTTTTGTTAAAAAAAAGCTTTAGAAATCCAATATTTTTGGGATGTCACACCTCTTTTCTCTGACTTGCATTGATCTTGTATAGTTTTACCTCAGTCAAACATGTATGAAGTAAAATTCTATTAGAGAGGATCTCAACTAATGTCTCTATTGTATTTCAATAAAAAATCTTCGGGACCTTAAATTCCTTGAGTAAATTACTACATCAAATACTTCTATCATATGCATCACTTAAATGCCACGAATATATTCACATTGAGATTGGAAAATTTTATATGTAACACTGAATTGGTCGATCTCTCAAGTATTGACATTAAATTCGTTTACCTTTCGTCAAATGACATTGAGCACAAAAATTTCTTCGGTATATGACATATTTGACATTTTCTAGTCACTTTAACATTTTCCTAGAATTTATCTAAATTTTTTATGAAGAAAATACGGAAGTGCTCCTTTTCTCTCTCTTTTCCCACTGACATCTAGGTCCTCTTAACATCCCAATTTTGAAACAAATTCAAAATTTGTTTGAATTTATAAATTCATTTGAATTTGCCCTGACATGTGGGTCATCCCTCTCTCTCTCTCTCTCTCTCTCTCTCTCTCTCTCTTCCTCTGCCAGGTGGCCCTGCTCCGCCGCTCTGCTCCGCCTGCTTTGACGCACTGCGTCTGCCCTTGCCGCGTTGCTCGCGCTCACGCCACACCGTGCCGCGCCAACGTCCCGTCTCCATGCCGCTCGCTCCCCCGTGCCGTGCCTATAAAGCCAAAAGCATCCCTCGCCAGCTCCTTTTCTCCGTTTTCCCCAAATCTTCCCCATCTCAGCGCCGAGAAAATTTCATCGATTTCGTGGGTCACCGATCGATTCATCGCGCCCGTAGAATCTACTGAGCACACCTAAGCTTTCCCCTTGATTAATTTCAGGGGAGCTTCCCGGAGGTGCCATGACGGCGTCGACTCTGTTTCGGTCACCGTCGGGGCCTTCGCAGCTAGCCGCCTCCGAGCCTAATCGTCTTCTGCGCAACCCATGGTGAGCGCGCCCGTGACCCTCTCTTGCTCGTCGTCCATGCTTATAGCCTGTAGATCCGTAGCATGGCGCGGCTAATCCGGCGAGTCTTTGGCTCTGCCACCACCGTCGCATCACCGCGTCTGGCCATCTCTGGCCTTGGTGCGTGCATCGCAAGTCCACTAGGAGCTGTAGATGCCGGAGCGTGAACTCCCTTGGCCAGTAGATGGCCGTAGTGCCGCCGCGTTAAATCCCGCCACCATCGGCCACGTCGACAAGCCGGAGGAAGACGATGACGGAGGATCGTCCGATGTGTGCCAAGATTCTTGCAGGAACGAACGCACTCAGTCGCTGTCATGCGGCCCCACCTGCCAGGAAAACCCTTCGCGCATGCACTTAATCCCGTATGACTCGAGTCACTGACAGTGGGCCCTTGGCCAACCGGTCAGGTTGAGTGGACGCGCACTAAGTGCGGCGTCAGCACCATAGCGGTTGTGCATCCGCAAAATACGCCTTCGGCGTATACCGCGTGGCGCGGGCGCGCGTAGCGCTCGGCCGGGCCATGGGCCAAAATTGTTTCTGGGCCGGCTCGTTCATTGGCTCGGCCCGATGCGAATTAACATTTTTCTACCAATTTAATCAGTTAATTAATCAAGAAATAGTTATTGAATTATTTAAAATAGCTAGAGGCTCCCAAAAATTCTAGAGAAATTTGGATAAATAGATTAGGCCATTCCTGATTTTATAAAATTATGAAAACAACCATTGTAATGAATTGCTGGCACTGTTTAATAAAATGAGTAGAATTCCTATATAGAAAATGATAAAACTAGAATTTGGGTGACCTTATTTATAATAAATAATGAATCTGATCCTATAAAGTCACAAGAAAATAAGGTAGGTAGATAAATGCTTTAGTAAATATAGAACGATATGAAAATGCCATTCTTGTCCAAATGTATTCATTATAGTAACAATTTGCTAAACACCGTCAAATAAGTAATGAACTCCTTATTAATTAAATTAGGTGGGAAAATGCATTAAAATGTCTTATAACTTAAATTTACACTATATATTTAGGAGCACTCAGAAAATGCCAACTCCGATATACTTAACTTTGTACGTAGGCCGTATTATTGCGTGTCGTCATCGTATGAGGTCTTAAAAACCCTAATCACTCAGTTACCGCTATATCGTACGAAATCGTATTTTTGGGGCATAGGTAGGCTATTATGTAATGATATTATTATTTAACAATACATTAGGGCATGCATTGCATATCATACGAAAGTTAGCATCGTTACCCGATCTTATATAATTGCGTCGAGGGTAAAGCCTAGGTCACGTGCACGCATCATGTTTTCTGATTTGCATCAGTGAGTAATTATTGGATTGTATGTGCTCTTAGACGTAAGCGGTCCAGAGGGGAGAATTGTAGACGCTGAGGAGGACCTTTCACCTGAGCAAGGCGAGTTAACACTTACTCTTATAGATGTTTACCCGTATTAGGGAAGGATAGCGACTTTCCCTAGTGCGGATTAACATCGATATATTCATTGTCTATTACCCAGCTTTTCCCAAATTAAATTGTTTAATATTTAAAATGCATGCTTACGTACCTGCCTAATTGTTAATCATGTAATACTTATACATGCCTGTCCTTGGATCATTTAGCCTTTATGACTGCCTTGATTGTCTTAATCCTTGTTAGCCTAAGATTAGTTTGGTAACAACTTTAACCCTACCTAATGGGTAAAACCTGCTTAGACTTGCTTAGCATGAAACAAATCTTCTGGCAATTAGCCACGGAACGGTGAACCAATATTCACCGGTCATTCATTCTTTCATTAAAATTGTTACGACATGAGACAGTTAGGGCTAGTAGATACATGATGGCCAGTATGTGGTTGTGGGCATGGTTAAGTGGGGTATCGGTCCGGTTTGGTCGGTTGGACGGGATAGACCTGATGTGGTAATGTTCGGGATTAAAGAGGTGGAGATTAGATGGTTGGAAGGTTGTACCTAGATGACATCCTGATGGATGATTAAGGCACGAGGTGCCTTGTGCTAGGTCTAGAAAGGGCTTACCTAGGAGGAGCGCGGAAGAACACGCGTAGCGGGGTGATCGCTGCCCTCTGGAACACAACGGGTTTGGTTCGCTAGTTGCGAGCGCTCTGCGGAGGCACTCTGGAACCATTCTCGATAGGGACCAGCATTGGTCGTCACCGGATGTGATGGAGGCCACACTTCCCCATGATGACGCTAGGCTAGTGCGGGCTGGCAACCCCTTGGCCGAGGCGGGCAGTCTATGGCAAGTGTGGTCCATAATAGGATTGCCAAATCCTGGAAGGATAGCGTGCTTAGGAAATGTTGGGGCAACGAGGAGTTTGGTGTGGTGAAGGATAAAGTGAAGTATGTTTGTCGAGGGTTGGTCTACTTAGGGTTGGTCAAAGGAGTCGGTTGTTCAGTTCAGGGCTTGGGATATATTGTTAGGATGCTAAACCCTTGAGATATATAGACTACTAATATCTGATGCTAGATAGGGTAACTTTAAACTCATTAAAAATCTGGCTTTATGCAAACAAAATAATACTTCCCCCAAATAAAGCCTTCTATACACTAAGTGCATTAAGGGAAGTGTTAACTGGCCAGCGTTTAGATGACGCTAACCTCGCCTACTTACATTTCTTTAGATGATGGGATCGAGGTGAATCCGTACGAGTGCCATGAAGACGATGGACAGGACTTCGGTGGGCCTGATGAGTCTTAGGGTTGCTCCGGTCTCTTACAAGTCACATTGTCGTGGAGATATTCTTTGGGATAGCTGCACTACTCTGAACTGTGTTTCGTATTAAAAGGCTATTGTTGATCATCTTACTAAATTCGTCTAAGGGCGTGACTTGGTATGTAATATTCAGGGATTATAATTAATCGATGTGCTTGTATCGGCTATGTGATCTTGTGCACTAGTGTACTAATCCAGGGACTTGTGCATGGGATTCCGACTCTCAAGGTAAGCTAAATAAGAGGGTTGACAAAGCGGTTGGTCTACTTAGGGTTGGTCGAAGGAGTTGGTTGTTCAGTTGGGGGCTTGGGATATATTGTTAGGATGCTAAACCCTTGAGATATAAAGACTACTAATATCTGATGCTAGATAGGGTAATTTTAAACTCATTTAAAAACTAGCTTTATGCAAATAAAATAACCCTTTCCCCAAATAAATCTTTCTATACACTAAGTGCATTAAGGGAAGTGTTAACTAGCGAGCGTTTGGATGACACTGACCTCGCCTACTTACAGTCCTTTGGACGATTTGATCGACATGGATCGGTACGTGTGCCATGAAGACGATGGACAGGACTTTGGTGGGCTTGATGAGTCTTAGGGTTGCTCCGGTCGCTTACAAGTCACTACGATGCGGAAGAGGACCGCCCCGAGCCTTGGTGGGGATTCCATGCCATGGACCGTCCTCCCCAGAGGCTCCATAGGAGCAGTCGCCAATGGACACCGACTCCGACCCCGACACTGACACTGGAGGTGACGCCGTCCCTGCACTGTCGGCTCCGTGACCTCTTCCGAGGCCCTACGCCGGCACCGACTTCGACTTCGTACTGAAGCATGCGCCCCCGTGTTTCGTCTACTCCCGCCGTCGTCGTGGTAAAAGTGTCTAGCTAGTTCACTGAGCCTAGGGCCGTCCGCCCTATTAGACAATGGGCTTTAGCTTATGATTGTTGGATGGATGGCTGGTGTCCTAGTAGATGATGGACATGTCATGATGTATGGTGATTTGTCGGGCCCTAGTAGAGGATGGGCAAAAACATTTGGTATGTACTTTATTTTTCTTGCCCCATGTGGCAAGGGCTATCGAGACATGTTTTATTACTCCGTCATTTCTAGTCTACCCTGCTTTCGATGATTGGCTTAATTTTGTTTCCGTGTTGCACTCGATTTATTTTATGAAAACTTCAGGCATATTTACATATATGAGTATCATTCATCAATAGATGGCAAGAGGTAGAGCTAGTCGGGCTCGTGGTGCTAGTGCTGATGCTAGTAGAGGCCGAGGTCGAGGCCGAGGACGTGGCCGCGGTCTTGAGGACATTCCGGCACCACCACCGGGAGATCCGACCTTAGGGCAGGTGATGGCTTACCAAGCCCAAATGCTCGGTGAAGTGCTTCGCGAGCGAAGACAAGTGAAGACTCGTCATGGGATGAAGCTTGCGGATTTCTTGCGAGCTAAACCTCCTATGTTCACCCATGCCAATGAACCCATGGAGGCGGAGGACTGGCTCCGAACCATCAAGTGGAAGTTAGCACTGATACGATGCCCTGATGACGAGAGAAAGGAAGGAGAAAGAAGAATGGGATGAGGAAGCAGAAGGAGAGACCAATGGGGCCCAAGTGTCAGCAGGAGAGGATAAAAAGGAGATAATGGGGCACTTTGGTCATTTCATCATAAAAAATCAGGGAAAATGGCAGGAAAGTAGGACGAGAAAGTGCTGAAAATGTCATATATCGAAGAAATTCATGTGCCCAATGTTACTAAGCGAAACGTCAATAAATTTAATGTCATTTCTAGAGGGAACGACCAATTGAGTGTTACATCTCGAATTTTTACCTGATTTTTAAAATGCGCGGTACTAAATATTGATGTCAATGTACAACACGAAGTACAAGCAGCCAGCATTGTATGTGAGAAATCTGTATTTTTGTCTATCGGACCATAGAAATAAGATAGATTGGCAAGTTATGCCTTCATAGTCCCCTTCTACGGACAAACTTATTCTTATTTTAGTAAAATGCCATGTAGTCTCCTTAAAATTGTTTATGTTTGCACTATAGCTCAAAACCATCGTATCATCCATTGATAGCTAAAAACCTCACCTTTATCTCAAACGGTCACTACCACGTATTGTACACTGCCCCCCTAAGCCTCACCTTCATCTCGAGCGGTCGCACCCACTCCAACAAATGTGAAGTTGGCGGAGACGTGGACATCGATCAAGCTAGTGGATCTGGGAGCTCCATGAGTGACAGCATTGTGGAACAGGGTGTGGTCATTTACTTTGGATAAGGTGACTACGCACGTCGACTCAATCGACAGCGTAGTCGGACACGACCATATCCTTGTCCTCCCGCTATATTTTTTTTTCTTTTTATTCTCATTCTATTGAAATGCTCATCACCGCATTTTCTCGTATCTACCGCTAGATTCAATGACAGTGGTGCCCCCAGAGGCCCTCTACCATGCCATGAGATTCAGCCTAGAGGAGAGGAGCAGAGGAAAAGAGAGAGGGGGAGTTTGGAGAGGCTTGCCGGGTGGAGAAGATTGGAGAGCTGTTAAGAAGAAGGTGAAAAACCGCTTGGGAGATCTTCATGGAACAGCGAAGCGAATTGTGTAGGTTTGCTCTTTATTTTTGTTGAAAGAAATATATATTAGAAACTTTGTTGTTTAATTGGTCAAGTTAGGAGAAAATAAATATACCACAGTGAAAAGATGACGTTGAAAAGAAGAGCAACCGTCCAAACACAAGTAGAGTTTATTGCAAACACAAGTAGAGTTTATTCTACAGCTAAGATTGGAGGTTTCTTATTCTACTCCACGTAGCAAAAAAAAATATTATCAATTGCTACTCCCCTGTCATCTTATGCTTATATTTTAGCAAAAGAGAGGAGTGATGGGCACGTTTCCTATTTTTCTGTGCAACTTTGCATTTCGGTAACTGTAATTTTCTAATTTGGCACATGTTCTATTCTTAAATTAAAATTAAAAGCTAACGCTGAAAATCTGTTATTTTTATACAAGCCACACAATGTATTACTTTATGTAAATGATTCCTCTTAGAGTTTTTAAATATTTTGTAATTTATTAGCCTATGTAAAACCTCTCTCGAGTGATCACAATTTTCAAATTAAATTTTTCAGTAATTTTAGCTAAAAAAAACAAGTTGATCATGTGTTAACATTATAACTCCTCATGTTTCTATGTTTTGTGTGTAGGTCCCTGGATTTATTTTGTTTTGATCCTCGTAGTTTTTCATTTTAATACATATGCTCTTGGTCCTCTCAAATTTCTATATTTTGCATGCAGGAGCTTTTATCCACTACTACAGGACACCCCTTCACTGTCGGTTATGTCACCGGCGGTGAATAAGCAGCAGTGATGAGGCCCCTTAACTAGTATTGATAATCCCCATATCACTATCAGTTAATTCCATGGATTTAAATAGCCTGCTATAGCTTCGTGATAGCTCCGCTATAGCTTTTTTTTTACGTAAAACGCTACGCTAAATACCAAAATTCCGCGAACACAGCTCTGCCCGCTATAGCTGCTAAATTGGGCGCTATTTCCGCTATTTTTATAACCGCTATAGCTCCGCTATGACACTTTTTAAAATTTCCTTTGAAAATCCAATCATAAGTTAGATGTTGAGTTATGTCCTCACTCATTCTTACATCATTGAACCTTACATGGTGATACCATTGACATAAAACTAATAAATGATCGCTTCGTCAAGTTTCTCTATAATGAACTTGTAGAATAATATATCACGGTAATTTACTCAACATACTAATCATATGACATCTATTAGATTACAAGTATTGCTAAAATAATATGTATGTACCTTATTTAGTTGAATTTGACAAATATTATACAAATATTTCGTATTTATATAATTTTCATATTAAAACGCTGAATAGAATAGCTTCCGCGATAGCCCGCCAAAGCTTTTATAGTTTTTTCAGGCCTCGCCGCGAAACCGCGAAAAACGTGATTTAAACCCTTGGTTAATTCTATGAACTGATTGTGACATATGTATATCACTACCCATTCAGGGCACAAACCGAAAGTGATATTCCCTGTATCAATACCACTTAGTGCTATAAACCCGCACAATAACATATATATACACACACACGCGTGCGCGCACACACATCCACACACAGAGAGTAGTAAAACATCATTTGATTGCTCATTTCAAGAACAAGTACACCATCATATAAAATAAATTGAAGATTATTTCATATCAACTAACAATAGAATTTCCATAGTACATTGAAATTCATTTTCAACACAATGACAAATCAAAATTCAGATTATACAAGTGCATCGATTACATCATGCAAAACAAGTACAAACAGATCCTCGGCTACATCGACATGACAGCTTGATCCTAGTATCGTATAACATAGAAGTCAAATTGATGTTTTCATTGTCTAAAAATATGCATTAGTAGCAGAGTCGATAGTTTCATATTTTTATTATTGGCAATTGACTTCATTGACCATCTGTAGCATCTACGAACCTCAATTATCATTAATATATTTTGTTGATGGGGTTTTGGTGATAATGACCTCAACAAGATCAATAGTGACCCAATAAAGAGCATCAAGGCTCATTGTGTGGAATTAACCTTGGTTGTGCATTATTAAGATAAAATTTGAATGTTAAGGATCTTTTCGATAGTTTCATGCTTGGGACATGTATTGAGCATTTAGTTAGGATCTTTTCATTTTTTTTATTTGCCATACTATTAAGGAGGGGTTTCGGTTCATCACTAATTTGGGTAACATTTCTCTCAATCTTACCTAGATGGCTTGGAGCAAATAAATTCCCTTGGTCTTAGCCCTGTTTTCTTAGCAAAATCTTTCCAGAGGAAATCTAGTTCACGCCGGACAAGCTTTAGGTTTCCCTTTCTTCAGTCCAGCGCCACTCCTAAAATTTTTTAGTTCCCACCGAAAACCTCGTTTTCTAAGTGAAACCTTGCACAACTGTCCAATAATATTTCAGTTCACGCCGGACACTGTCACAAGCTAGTTTTTGTCAGGACAATATGCAGACAAAACCCTATTTATACTGGGCAGTCTGTCCTGTGAAGTAATTTCACTGATTTCCTATGCATCATAATTTTTTTTCTATTGCACTTAGTTACCATTTAAATGTGTCTGTTGGAAAAGTAATTTTAAAAGTGCCTTTTAAAAACAAATTGTCATTTAATTTAATTTAATTTAATTTAATCTGAAACAAACGAGGCCTTTGTCGGGACAATATGCAGACAAAACACTGTTTATACTGGACGGTCTGTCCTGTGATGTAATTTCACTGATTTCCTATGCATCATAAATTTTTTTCTGTTGCACTTAGCTACCGTTTAAATGTCTGTTGAAAATGTAATTTTAAAAGTGCCTTTTAAAAAGAGGCTTTGTCTTTTTATCAAAGGCTGGGAGGAGTCTCAAACGATAATTATATGTGTCAAGCCTATTTAAAGTCGCGGAATCCCTCTTCCTTGATATAGATTGTCACCTAAACATTCATACACATTCAACCCAGAATAAGACACTTGTTCTTCACATAGTCCACATATCCATAAAATGACAACTACCTATTGCTCCTATGTTCTCCTAAATTTGTTTGTGATTATTATCCAACATAGCGATGATTTGAAGCTTGCTACTCTTGGATCATCAATCCTAGGTGGCTTAGTGGTGTTGATATTTAGGAGCTTGTCATGGTGCTTATGGAAGTCCTCAAGATGTTGTGAGAGGCTAGGAGCTTGCTTACCAGAGTGGTGAAAAGCTACCTCGAGTGTATAGAGGTTGCGAGCTCGAGCGAGCGCCGGTCCTTGGTAATGGGCCTGCTTCAACAGGGAGTAGGAGGACTCCATAGCTCGGTCAAACAAATTCTTGGGTCCCTCCTTTATTTCCTGCATTTACTTTTAGTTTTACTTGTTGTTGTTTCTTATTTTCGCTGCATCTTTGATTCTACCTAGAATAGGACTTTCTAGTTAGCTTGGGACATTAAGTTAGTTAAGCTGCAAACTTCACAAAATCTAAAAGTTGCCTATTCACCCCCCCTTCTAGTCCAACTAGATCATTTCACCGTCGGAAGTTGCATAGCCTCGTCATGGTTCAACATGACCTATTGGTCTTGGAAGAACCGACAGTGACCCGAACACTTCTAGAGAAACATCATAGCATACCGATATCAGTCCCGATTAATCATGAACCGGGACTGATGGTGGAATCAGTCTCGGTTCGTGGTTCCAAGGCTTCAGTCCCAGTTTGTAGCTCACACCAGTTCCGGATCGTGATACGAACCGGGACTGATTTTTCCTTTAGCATGCAGGTAGAGACCAACTAGCACGGACACACATTAGTTCTGGTTTGTGTTACGAACCGGGACTAAAGTTAGGCCTTTAGTCCCGGTTCGTGTTACCAGCATGTACTAAAGTCTCGTTTCATCATACTTCAAAAGGAATGCATATCCTGGTATATTAAATACATGTGGCTAGGTGGGTTGGTTAGAAGGGTGAGTGAAGAATCTCGTGGTGACAAGAGGTTTCATGTTCGAGTTTTGGGTTCGTCATATTTCGCTTTAGTCTATGTTGTGTAAACCCTCCCGGATGAAGTCTTGGTTTCGCCATATTTTTTAGATATTTTCTGCACCGCAGGAAAGGCTTTAGTCTCAGTTGCGGAAACCCTCCTGGATGAGCTGTCCCGCCGGTTTGGCAACCGAAACTAAAGCCTATTTCCCAACCAATGGAACATAACACTATCGGTTGGCGTCTTAACTGACAACAACAAACCACTGCTAGATGGTGCATCAAACCAGCAACGTACTGAAGTTACTATTTGTATTGGTTCTTACATCATCATGAATTTTTTCATCGCATGGGCTTACGATCCAACAGACTGCTAGTGTTGAGCGAACCGATTTGCAATGTGCCGATACCAAAGAGGTGTCATATACTCATATAGTAGTGATCATTTCGTGGGCTTTTCGACTCTGGCATAAGCATGGGTCCGCACGAACATTATGCGCACACACACATGCATCAGTTGCCTGTTGTCCTATATAATACCTTTAGCCCCCCAGTTAACACCTTGACTAGCTAGCTACGTAGTGCATCTCAACAATCTCAATATTTTAAACAACTGACACTGGGAAATATGTCTCGATCGCGAATAAAGAAAAACTAGGGTCGCATGTACTATATTCTTCAGAAGAGGTCGAGGTTGAAGGTAACCTCATGAGCCTTAACGAGATGAGAGCTGGAGCCTATTTGAAGTTTATCTAAGGCTAATTGAACTTTATTAATTTGAGCCTGTTCGAGCGTTGTAAGGCAAGATTGCTTCTTTTAACGTACACTGCTCCAGCTTCGTTTGTTTCTCGATAGGAATACAATGTTACGGAGCTTACATGAGTCGAGTTCAAGCCTAACGTAGTCATGGTCACAAGTACTTGATCTCGGCTTAATCGCATATCTACCTCCAACTTGATATCGTTTAGATAATGAAAATAGCCCAGTCTGTATACCCGAAGATATATATGACCCTTATAAAATGACAAACGTCACTCAAAATCATAAATATAAAACAAAGTCTAACAATAAAATTACTCATTGATTAACACAAATTCTATTATTGAACTTATGGTTGTGGTTGATGGAGAAAGATATGGCCACGACTTCCAAAGATCGGCGTATGGACACCTGATAGTATCGCCTCCATTCAATTCATGTTTCTTTTAAAGCTCACCCTACTGGTTCAACCAATTTGCTCATCTAAAACTTACTGCGATAGAAATGCAATCTTGCATTTATCAAAAAAAACATTATTATTTTGAAAAGGCTAAATGGACCAAAGTATCGCTTCAGCATCCAACCATAACCAAATACAATAAGCTTGTTTTCAACTTGATGATTTGATGAGCATGTTTCCAACCTCATCTAAAAAATTCACGAAAACATAGTTTCATGAGTTTACTTATTAACCATCCTTTTCTAAAGCCACTGTTAAAACCTTGCAATTGTCAACGACTGACAGTTTTGCTAACAATTATGTGAATGCCAAGCTGTTACACACGCCAACGAAGCACGTCTATAGCAGAAGAGAAGAAGAAAAATCAGAAACAAGACATAAAACCAAACCGAACGCCTACACCGAAGACGCGCGCCACGAAGCTCCAGCTTGCCAAGCTCCGGCCACCGCCCTTAAACACGATGAGGCTCCCCAGTGGACTCCTCGCCGCCGTCGCCAGCGCGATGCTCCTCGCGGCTGCGCTGCTGGTCGCCACGCTGCTGGCCACGCCGCTGCCGTTCCTCCCGTCGTTCCAGTTCGCCACGCCGCCGCCGTGCCTGCTGCCGGCGGTGACCGCGCCGCCGGGGTCCGGGTACGCGCCCGCGGGGCTCGCCGCCCTCGCCGACGCGGCCGTGGAGTACGCCACCACGTCGTCCGTGCCGCAGCAGTCGCGCGCCGAGATCGCGCTCTCGCTCGCCGTGCTCCGCCGCCGCGCGCCGCTCCGACTGCTGGTGTTCGGCCTCGGCCGCGACTCCCGGCTCTGGCACGCGCTCAACCCCGGCGGCGCCACCGTCTTCCTCGAGGAGGACCCCGACTGGTACCGCGCCGTGCGCGCCCGGTCCCCCTTCCTCCGCGCCCACCTCGTCGCCTACAGGACGCGCCTCGACCGCGCCGACCTCCTCCTCGCCTCCTACAAGCACTACCCCTCCTGCCTCCCCGCCGGTGACGACCCGCCGCCCGTCCGCGGCAACGCCGAGTGCCCGCTGGCGCTGCACGACATGCCGCCGGAGGTGTACGAGAACGAGTGGGACATGATCATGGTCGACGCGCCGAAAGGGTACTTCGCGTCGGCGCCGGGGAGGATGGCGGCGATCTGGACTGCGGCGGCCATGGCGCGCGGGCGGCGCGGCGAGGGGGACACCGACGTGTTCCTGCACGACGTGAACCGCCGGGTGGAGATGGCCTACGCGCGGGAGTTCCTCTGCGACGGGTTTCGTGTCGGCGGCACCGGCCGGCTATGGCACTTCAAGATCCCGCCGGCGTCGCGCCGCGGGAACGCCACGGCCGCCGGCGACGGCCGGAGGCCGTTCTGCTGAAGGCGAAAATTTCCATGTAGTGTACTGTTCTTTTCATGATCTCCGGATCTTGCATGATCGTCGGGTTTTGACTTTTGAGTACACAATAAGTCTTGTTGTTTTGAGATTAGCATGTTCAAAGTGCCGAGCTAAATGAATAAGTCGACCGAGCTAATTAATGTGTAGAGGCTAAATGGATTAGATGAGCGAATATGATCAAGTCATTTTAGACAAATAAGAAGCCGAGGATTTGTATCCGAAGAGCCAATGTTCTTGGGGCATGTTTGTTGTATTGCCCGTGTTTACCATAGCAAGATTTGTAGTGTTCTCGAATTTCGCAGTGGTTTGGATTAATGCCGATCATCAGCGTGCTAAGTGGAAAATTTGGCGAGCCAACCGAAATGAACGTGGAATGAGGGAGCCAACCGAAATGAACGTGGAATGAGGGTGCGTCTCAGACGAGGAAATCCTACGACGTGCCACGTTTTGCATGCGGCGTGGGCCCCACCGATAAAAGACAATAGTTGCCTCTAACTATTGACATGTCATTTAGATACAATATTAGAGATAGCATATAAAACAGTAGATGTGGCAGTACGTTTTTATAGGTAAGTTGTTCACACACAAAGTTTTTTAATTCTCTTGTAAAGTCGACTTTTGTTTAAGAGACGGCTCAAATGTCTATGCACACTCTCTCCCCTCCGCATCATCGTTTACCTGACATGTCACTGCTTATACATAGCTTAGAGACTGCTGAGGTGAACTGTTGTACATGCTCTAATTTGGCTGTATCCTAGATTTTATTGTGATCGAAGTTTGCTAGGACCACCTAGCATCACAAACAAACACAATGCATCTACTATCGTCTATATGTTTCATTAGAAAAGCGCTGTGCGCTAATTAAGGGAATGTGTAACCACATATAATTAGTTTTAGAAATGGTATTGTTCTCGTAATAATAACGTACAATGGCCATCGACACCTTTTGTCCATGGAAACCAAAATAATAGGTACGTAGATGTAAGCGAAAATTGCTATCATAGATGTTTGCTTTCATACCATTAATTTTTGCATGATTGCAAATTCACTGGTATATTTGATGCAACTCTTCTCTGTTTAACATTACACTAATGATGTAAAATCAATAGTTTCATATCAAGTACCAATCCATCCCTTCTTTGACTCCTTATCACCAACCCTCCAGACAAGCGAAGCATTGCCGTGTGGGTCTGGTACTAGTGACCTACCGCACCGACAAAGACGAGTGACTCCTAGGATTATAAGCACTAGTGGGAGAGACAACATCGCTGGAAGGGGACTTCTCTATAGTAGTCATGACAACTAAGGGACAATTAGCCCTTAGACCATCGCAACCATGTCTCTTCACCTTCCACATTCCTTTCATAAGGAGATTTTGGTTCCCTTTAGAGCTCCAACAATATTCTCTTCAGGATCTTCTCCGAAAGAAATTCACTTCCATTCCTTTTAGGAGGATATTCTCTCTATGATCTTTATTAATCACTTCAAAGGAATGGATTTGGATATAGTAGAAAATAAAGGAAACAAATTTGGAGAAGAGAATGAAATGAAGAGAAAGTGACCGAAGATGGTCTTATGATGAGCGGATCCAAGAGCAGTGGAGGGAAATTCTAGTGGCCCAGCGGCAAATTCTAGCTATGGCTTTCACCTTGGTGCCAATTCTCAATAGTGGTAGTCCTCCTAGTGGTCGACAAAGATAGAGGGAGAGAGAGGGAGAGGGAGGATAATTAGAGACACCTCCATGGTGGTGATGGGATGGAAGCAAAGTGATGACGACTTCCCCACGAGTGGCCCAGCGACAAATTCTAGCTATGGCTTTCACCTTGGTGCCAATTTCAATAGTGGTAGTCCTCCTAGTGGTTGACAAAGATAAAGAGAGAGGGAGAGAGAGGATCATTAGAGACACCTCCATGTTGGTGATGGGAAGGAAGCGAAATGATGATGACTTCCCCACGAGGCCCCTCCAACATGCAACTGACCCCCGAAGAAGCTCCCTGGTCTCCAAGACGGTGATGGTGACCAAGTTATGCCACTCACTTTCGTCCACGGTCAAGGCACCACCACTACTTTCCTCCTTAATCACCACATTGTGCCAAGGGCAATGGATGGTGGCTAGAACCGGCTACGTCAATGGATGAGATTTGGGGAGAGAGTGGACGAAAAATGTGGGAAAGAGATGATGGAAATAAACAATGTCACATGAGGAAATGGAAGTTTACAATGCTATGAAGCAAGGCCACATGTTTGGATGGTAACCACATTGGCGTGGAGTACTATGAGAGCAATATTTTTAAAAAAACAGCGTTCAAATAATCAAATTTGAATTTTTTTACCGACGATGATTGGGGTTGGGATTTCTTTTAAAAAATACAATTTACTAGGACTCAAAAATCAACTTTAAAATTTTAAATTAGCAACAAGACTAAAATCATTAAAAAAACTAGCCTTTTGATCATTTAGAGCTTATTTTGTTATGTAAAATCACATTAAAGATTAAAATGTTTCTTATCACTTGCCTGGTGGATTAGGCATAGCCTTGAGACCCGATACTTTAAGGTGCGGAGGGGTTAGTAAATTCCCGCCATATTGCACTCTGATAATAAAGCATGGATTTTAACCGAGAATTGGCCCCACACAAGTTGATTTCTACACTTGACATTAATTTAGAACAGGGAAATGCACACCATGCAGGTTGAACAGAGTAGATGAGCCAATCAATCAACGTTTTCAAATTCGAATCTCAAGTTGAAAAATTTGCTTTGTTAGAACCTGTTTCATATCAAAGCTCTGACAGAGATTTACCTCTTTACTTCTGTTCAGCAATGACACGCATTACGTCTTATGGACAATAATATATCCTCTTAACGATCCCATATTCCCATCAATATTTTTATTATGAAGGCACTCCTTTTCATTTGGTTTCCACTCTCGATCTAGGGTTATCCACAATTCTCATTTTACAGTACATCTGTGCATGCCACCATTTGCTGCACCTTCATTGAACGTTTGCTATAGGGCTGTTGTTGAGGTGAAATGACATGCATGTGCCTTCTTCCTTCCTGCATACTTTTTCCCCCATCCGCAGGATATTTGTTTGTAGGGGTTTTTGTATCCATGTCATTATCATGTGTTATTTTCACGCTTTTTACCATTACAAAGTCAGCAATTTCGCTAATGTCATTATAATTCCACATTTATTGCATCCATGCCATTTTTAAATTTCCAAAATTTTGAATTTCAAAATTTTAGAAATTTAAATTTGGATTTTTAAAAATCATGTTGCGTAGTTGTAACTCTCAAAAATCAAAAAATTATGAAAAAAAAAATCAAAATTTCATAACATGCAAAAAACAAAATAGAAAAGTTTTTAATTTTTTTCTGAAATTTTGAGTTTGAATTTTTTTAAAAAACAAAGATTTTATAAAAAAATTAAATCAAACTCCAAAACTTCATTTTGAAATTCTAAAATTCAAAATTTTAACTTTCATTTTAATTTCTAAAATTTCAAAACTTTGAAGTTGGAACTCTTAAAAATTTAATGCGGTTTTTCAAAAAATTGCAATATTTTTTTTTGAAAGTGAATTTCACTTGTCCTTCAATCTATTACAAATGTGTGCCCTAGGATGTCTTGATTTCTTGTCGATGTGGCATCTATCTTTGTGGTTAACGGCCACTTTGGTAGCCACATAATGATTTAACGTTTCATAATGACTTTGGGGTAACCGGACAAACGGAGATAAGTTTACAGGCCAGTAAAGTAAAATGCAAGTTCAAGAAGTGAATTGAGAAACGCTGCAAGTTCAAGGGACGAAGTGAGAAACACTGCAAGTTCAAGGGGCTACAAAGCAATTTTCTATTAATTAACTCCTGCATCGATTAAGTTTGAAGGTAAACAAGTAACTAAGCCATTGTCCTTCATCTTGGAGCCCAAATGAAAGACGCTCTGTGAATTGCAATGGAGGGAGTATGTCATATGCACAGGGACTTTCACTGGTCATGGCCAACCCACGGCAAGACCAAATTATTGGCAAATTTTGGTGTGTATGATTGATGTCGAAATTTGGTAAGTTGTAAAAAGGCTATTGTTTTGGAAGCAAACCAAAATTTGGGGTATGAAAAATTGAATCCATAAATATGTGAAAATTGAATAAACAAATTTCTGACGTTAAAAATAAAAAACTCAAAATACTAAAAGGTGAAGAAATCCATAATTTCATATAAATTAATAGAGGGAATGATAGTATTTTACATGAATTAAAAATTTTATTCCTATGATTTAAACCTTAGATAAAATAGATATATAAATTAGAAAATGAAAAGCAATTGACACAAACGCACATAATCCATTTGCAAGGTTCCTTTCGCTAGCATCCATATGTGGCATTATAGGAGTGGATGCATGCGTCACTGACACATGGCATGAGCGCACCAATGCTCTGGCGAAGAAATGCCACGCCCGAGTTTTGCCGCGCACGTGTGACGAGCCAATTTTCTTCTCTTTTTTTTGCAAGGTGAGTCAAAAATTTGGTTATGATTCAAATGATATCCACGTTATTACCGCATAACCAATACTTGTTAGAGTATGTACCACCTCAACAGTTTGTAAATCATCTCAAAGCAATGTCATATCAGTTAATTGATAAGTTGGAGATGAGAGATGAGAGATGAGAGAGAAGAGGGAGCCGTCGCTTCGTGAAAAGACCACACTTGCATCAAAACCAAGAGCTTACGTAGTGATGTCGCTGTAACAAAGCCGTCTCCAGCCCTGCAACTGCTTCCGCCATCTCCCATATTTTCCCCCAAAAAAATCTCAACTCTCGCCTTTGCATCTTCGCTCGTGACGCCGCCAGTCACATCAGAGTCTTCGTCTTTTGGCCCCTATCCAGCGTTTCCGCGTCCGCCGTGGAATGCACCCGGCCGGAATCCTCTACGTCAATTCGTGCCACCGCTGGAAATCCTCTTAACCGGGTCACGCCTCCGCCACAGCCAACCGTTTCATCGCCGCGCTTGTTCTTTTTCATCAGTTTGCAATGACATTATTCTTAGATTCGACCTGCAGTAGAGTTCTTGTTCTCTTTCAGTAGTTTATCGTTGATATTCTTGTTATATATTCAGCCTTGAGAGAATAATTATTTCTAATATCTGAAATAATTTGCTTCAATATGTAATCATGGAGTGTTTCTGCTTAAATTTCTTTCAATTTCCAGCTAATTGTGCGCCAAAGTTGTTAATAGATTTGGTCCATTGCCATCTGATTCAGTGTGTTAATTGTGCGCCAAAGTTATTAATAGATTTGCATTCGAAGTTTCCTGTCTTGCTAGGCTTCTGCTAACTGCAAGCCATTTTAATTCTGTTTATTATATGGGTTTTGGTGTTGCTTCATATTTCTGAATATTTATTTTACCCTGGATTAGCATAAACATGCTTCCTTGCTTGTTGTTCCTCTGCTCGTTGTATGTTCAGTACAAGGCATATATATTTACTATCTCACAGTTTGGAAAACCATCAATTAATCTAGGAACATTATATGATTTTTGATTCCTAGAACTGAAAAGGCATTGTTTGAGGATATATTTGTTTCATAGATACCTTTCAATTTCATCTATGTATGAAGTTATATTTGTACTGTTTTTACTATTTAAATTACATAACCTGCACTTGGGACAATCAGATCTCCTCTTACTTCCTGTACTTATCGAATGGTCCTGTATATGTGTCATTTACAGGTCTTGAGCGGTATTTTGTTCTAGTTTTATCTGCATGCTTCGCAAAATATGTTAACTTGAGAGAGATTTTGACCTACATGCACGTTCTGAATGTGATTTGGTCAGGTTTTTGTTTGTGTGAATTGAAGAGCCCATCTATCGTGAAATGAAGCTTATCTGTCTTGTTAATTTGCTTTGCAGACTAAATTGTACTTTTTCATGGCAGCTATATGAATGGATCATCTATTTTAAACTTGAAATATGGCAACTACATGGAAGGGAAATAATCTATTATTTTGAACTGACTGAAGGCTTGCCTGAACCGAAAGGAAGTCAATTTCTTATTTTGTTAGCTTATGTTGTCTATGGTGCTATGAACCATAATACTGTCTATGCTACTACCTTATTTTGCTACATTGTTTTGATGAGATGGATTATTGTTACCACTATGTGCTCTCTATGAAAAATACTATCCTAATCTCTTCTTGATCATGTTTGCATCACTGTGTGGTTGGATCGTTGGAGTGTAGCTTCATCTTTACTATGAACATATGCCTTGTTCTTTTTTATATATCCTGAAACTTGATTAATATTTCCGAATGCTGAATTATAAATAGTACATTTGGATGCTACACTCCAATAAGCCAACAATATTAGAAAGGTTTTCACCGACGGGTACTCATGCAATGCCAGCATAAAGCCATTAGTTCAAGTTTTATTATTTTTTCATAAAATTAATGTATCCACATTATGTGTCAATTATAATATTTTTGGTTTATTATTTTTCAAATCTACAACACTACAAACACGTAGGATACAAAAGTTAGTATCAAAACTTGATTACCACATTGTTTTAACCTCCATGCAAACACTAAATAACTGTGTAGACAATTTAGAGACAGTACATTGTATGAGTAGTTTCTAATGTTGTCTCTAGATAATATATCAGTTGTTAGAGAGCATAGATACAACAACTGTCTCAACCGTTGTACATGCTCTTAATATATGTTAGAACCATAAACCAAACAAACCCACGACCCTAGCGTAGTCCAAATTACACACATGCATGGGCTGTTTGGTTGGATGCATTTGCCTCCATCTAGCGCATGTGATACAACCAATTAGTGTTTGGCTGCCTGTATACAAATTCAGTGTTCCAGGCAGACTCCACAGGTACATAGAAATTGACTGTATCAAAGCCAGGCTCGTGCGTGAAGGCACGCTTGTGCATGAGAAAGAGAGGGTGAGCATTCCCTTGCCACGGCCTCGCTGTCTTGAGCCCAGCCACCGATCTTCTCGTGGCCTACTTCTCCCTGAGTTCTGCCTCGACTCCTCTCATGTTGCCGAAGCTCTACCGTTGTTCTGGAACATGTTGTGGCCAAAGTAAGTTCCATCATGGCTGCCTCTCGGAGAGGCACCGCCATGACCACCATTGTTGTGCAGGGAGAGACTCCGCCTTTGGCTGCCTAGTGTCGATGGCCGGGAGATGCGATGCTGACTCCAAATTTGGTCGAGAGAGGCGACGACGATGTTGGATCCGATCAAGAGAGACAGCGATAGAGTTGTATCCATCAAGGAGGGAGCGGCGACGATAGATCTAGCATGGTGACGAGCCGACGACGTATCCGGATGGGATGATACACACAGCAATGATTTGAGTGTCGTGGCACAGCGGTGAGCATGTAGCATGGCCGTGGCAGGGGCAGCATCTTCCAAAGTACGCGATGTGTTAATACTCCATAGCGCGATCGTGGCCTGCCCGAAGCGAAGCTACTCTTAAGTAACCTTACTACCGAGCGTTGTCCAAGGTATGACGTACACAAACAATCACAGAGAGAGAACAAGAACACAAAGGAATAGGGTGGAGCTTTTCTTTATTGATTTTAGATCTAATCTACAACATGGGGCTCCACCTCCTCTTTTATAATGCTGCTTAGGATTTAGGCTAGGTCCAGCGTGGGACCCGCTAGGAAGGGCACCGGCCCTAGGGCAGGCCGAGCCCACGTCCTAGGTGGTTTCCCAACACTTCCCCTGGACCTTAATTTCCCGCAGGGTGCATATGCCTCATCAAAACTCCATCCAAAAATCCAGTGGAAAAAAGGACTGGAGAAAGAGTATATAGCATACGCTTGATGTGAGCACGATTTGCCTCATTAAAAACCTTACGTGAGAAAACTTCAGAGAAAATCACTAAGGGAAAAAGAGTACAAACCACCCAACATTGCATACGATCTTCTATATCGAGTTGGATACTCCGGCTTCTTGGCAAAGTTTTAATTCAGGGCATGTAAAGCATCTCCCCCTGAATTCAGCACTTCTTTGAGAGTCTGATCATTCCAATGCCTCTAACACACCCTTCAAAGGAGGTAGTAGGCAATGAATTAGTAAACAGATCTGCCAAATTCTCACAGGATTTGGTATGCTAAATACTTATTTTATTTAACTTATGCAGTTCATGCGTATAGAAGAACTTAGGGTCGATATGCTTAATAAGATTGCTTTTCACATAACCCATTTGCATTTGTGCAACATAAGCGGCATTATCTTCATAGATAATTATAGGGGTTTGCTCAATAGGTAATCTACATGAATGCGGGATGTGTTTCACCATTCTTCTCAACCATGCACATTCACGAGATGCTTCATATAATACAATGATTCCCGAGTGGTTAGTGGACGTGGCCACTAGCGTCTGCTTGAACGACTTCCATGACATTGCAGTGGCAACACATAGGAAGACATACCTAGTTTATGATTTACCAGAATACGGATCCGAAAGGTACAACATCGGCATAACTAACAATATTCATATCTTGGTTCTTCCTGTAAAATAGGCCAGGGTCAATGTTTACACGAAGGTATCAAAAGATGACTTTTATTCCGTTCCAATGCATCTTCGTAGGCGTTACACTGTATCGAGCCAACGTGTTCACGACAAATACTATATTAGGTAGCATACTATTAGTAAGATACATAAGTGCTCCTATTGCACTCAATTACGGGACTTCCTGCCCGAGAATTTTCTCCCCCTCTTCCCTGTGTCGAAAGAGGTCTTTATCTTTCTGCAATGATCTCCTTATCATAGGGTTTTTGAGAAATAGGCTTTGTCAAAACCAAACTTCCCTAATACCTTATAAGTATAGGTCGTCTGATGCACTAGGATCCCATGAGAGAAATGCTCGAGCTGCAAGCCTAAACAGTACTTAGTTTTACCCAAGTCTTTCATTTCAAACTTAGACTTCAAGTAAGAGCATGCTTCTTCAACTTCTTCCTTTGTTCCGATGATATTCAGATCATCTACATAAACAGAAATTATACAAAACCCATTCGGGGATCGCCGTAAGGGACAATCTTCATTATTTGCATAGCCTTTCTTGTAAAGAAAGTCACTTAATTGATTATACCACATCCTCCCAGACTGCTTTAGTCCATATAGCGACATCACAAGTCTTACACTATATAGATTTCTATTGTCTCTATCGTCATTCTGGACGGGGATACCTTCAGGTATCGTCATATATATTTTAGAATCCAGATTACCATAAAGAGAAGTGGTCACAACATTCATCAATTTCATTCTCAAGTTCATATTAATTGCCCTTGAGATAAGATATCTAAAGGTAATACTGCCAATGATCGGGGAGTAAGTTTCTTCATAGTCGATTTCAGGACGTTGAGTGAAACTTGAGCTACCAGCCTTGTTTTATACCTTACGACTTCATTACTTTCCTTCCTCTTGCGAACAAAGACCCCACTTGTATCCTACAGGGCGTATGTGGTTCGGTGTACGGCATACAAACCCGAACAATTGTCTATTTTCGAGGTGAGTTCTGCAGTAATTGCCTATTTCCATTATTCCCAATCCAGCCTTCCTTTACATTTTGCTAGAGATCTAATCTCGGGATCATTTTTAATGATGTAGGCAATTTTCTTTGCATAGTAAATATCGATTATGACTGTGGCTCTATTCATTACTTCCCAGGATAATTTATACTTTATGGCCATTTTATCATGTACTTTTTCGGACGATTGTTTACCTTGCTATTCACCGCGTATCCTCATAGCGGGAGCAAGTTCCTTCAGTTTATTATAGCCGATCTGTGCGCTCACATGTGTTTCGGCATGATGCACATGTTCCTGCTGTGTAACATTCTCTGGTTCCTATAAAGGAACATTTAAATCTGAAAGGGCCTCGCTAGCAGGCTTCTTACCAGTACCGGGTCTCAACCAGCTCCCCTTCCATGGCGTAGCGCTTTTGTGACTGGTTGTGGTACCTTCTATTTGCTTTGGTACCGCAACCCTCTCTGGTACATTGCATGCAGGCACATGCGATATAATCACTCCTTGCGTGTCACAAAAGTGATCAGGCGATGTATTTGCAAGTTTATTCAAGTCTAGGATCTTTTGTACCTCACCATTTGTTTCACTAGTGCGAGGGTCTAATGCTGCCGTACCGGCTGCTTGCCAGGTGATTTCACGGCATTCATCTTCTGGTGGCTTATTCTCTCGTCCTAATGACGGAAAATTATTCTCGTAAAATATATAGTCAGCGAACCGAGCCATATGCAAATATCCAGTCATGGGTTCTAAATATCGGATTTTTAAGATACTCTCATATCCAACATAAATCCCAGACTATCGGAGAGGACCCATAGGGCACGCTGTGGGGTGGTATAGGTACATATACCTTACAGCCAAATTTTCTCAAATGGGAGATATTGGGGATCATACCCTACGCTAGTTGCATAGATGAATGGATGTTGTGGGCTGATGGTCGATAATTAATTAGATTTGATGCATGGAGGACTGCATGTCCCCAGCAGGAGGCCGATAAGTTAGATTGCAAAATAAGTGATCGGGAAATGAATTTAATTCTTTTAATCAGTGACTCTGCTAGCCCGTTTTGCTTATGAACGTGCGGTACCGAGTGCTCAAGGCGAATCCCCGATGCAGTGCAATAATCATCAAAACAATTTGAGGTAAACTCTTTGGTGTTGTCTATGCGAATGGATTTGATATTATACTCAGGGAACACATTTTTAAGATGGATAATTTATGAGATTAGCTTTGCGAACGCACGGTTCCTCGTAAAGAGTAAACTCATGTTCGACCACTTTGAGTAAGCGTCAACAAGCAACATAAAGTACCGAAACGGCCATGACAAAGGCTGAATGGGGCCGCATATGTCCCTCTGAATCCGTTCAAGGAAAGTGGGGGCGTCATCTCTAACCTTCAGAATCGATGGTCTGGTAATCAGTTTTCCAATGGCACAGTTGGTGCACACAAAATCTTTATGATTCGGAAAATTTCTAACACTGATAACATGACCTTGCGAGTTATTCATAATTTCTCTCATCATTCTAAAACTGGGGTGGCCAAGTCTGCTATGACAGAGGGAAAAGAGTTTAGAGCTTTTAAAGGTCATCTTAAGGGAGGTGAACACTGCGGGCGCCATAATGATAGTGTGGTATAGCCCAGTTTCTAAAGAGACGAACTTCTGAAGAATTCGCTTCTCACATCCGTTGTGCTGCACAATGCACAAAAATTCATTCCCATTCTCCTCTATGGTTTTACGTGAAAACCATTTGCACGGATGTCGCGAAAACTCGAGTGTGTTCAAGTGAATTCAGGGTATAATAATGTCTTTTGCAATTCTAGAACAGTTCCCATATGCAAAATTATAGTGGCTCTTCCCGAGCCTACAATGCAAGTGACGCTTCCAGTGATAGTGGTGATACAACCAATATTCTTCGAGATAAACAAGAAGTATTTCGATTCTCTCATGATACCATTTGTAGTAACACTATCCACAATGTACAATTTCTCCATGGGGGCTACACAAATATATATGGTCACAATTAGATAATAGCATAACCACATATGCAAAGCATATTTTTTCATGCAAATATTTAAAATACTTCAAATTCAATCATATTGAAATGCAAGTTTCTTCAAGACCAACCACGAGAATTAAAATATGCTGTCCTATATCTTACAATGAAAGGGGAAAATACGAGACGATTTATTTAAATATCTTCTAACGCAACCACTCTAAGATAACGGCAGAGACAGGCTACAAAGGACACTAGATAGACTAGGTGAACATGGCATCCACACTCTGCCAGATGTCGGAGTTATCAAAGTGATCTATCTTCACGGCGCTCTCAGGGACAAGGCCAGGGCCAGGAGGGGGCAGTGGGAGAGATGCCAATTCCTCACTGAGGAGATTATCCTCTTCAAATTCGTCTTCATGCTTGGTATTCTTAACTTGAAGCTCTGCTATATGCGATTCAATGGGGCGCTTCTTTTTGGCTTGGTGTGCTGCAACCACTTCCTTGGGTTCACGACAAATTCTGGACCAATGCCTCTTCAGGCCGCAGCGAAAGCACGTTTGGTTCTGCTGGCCATACGTCTTACGCGGCACCTGACTACCAGACTTGTCAGTTGCTGCCCATCTCTTCCCTTTCCCTTTCTTACCCTTCTTGTTGGACTTCTTCACCTTGTAACTATTGACATTAATTTCAATGTCAGTCGGGTTACTTGGTTCTTAGGACTTAAAATTCTTCATCAGGAAATTATCATGAGTTTCAGACACCATTATTATATTGATGAGAGTGCAATACTACTTAATGTTGTCCTGGCGATAGCTGCAGGCTAGCTGAATTTCATTGGGATGGAAAGTAGAGAGTTTTCTCAATCTTTTCTTGCTTTGTGACTGTCTTGCCACATAATCTTAGATTGGAGCAAATATGATGCAGTACAGAGTTGTATTCAACAATAGACTTAAAATCGAGCACCCTCAGTTGATTCCAATTCTGCTAGGCTTGTGGGAGAATTGAGTACCACAAACTCTCAAAGCGCTTGCAGAACACATTCCACAACTTCAGAGGACATGTCACTGCCATGTACTCACTTTTAAGAGTAGGTGACAAGTGTTGACTAAGGAAATGTATTGCCTGATAATTTTGTTCCGTAGTGGGGTAACCTGGTCAATGCCAATGGTACAACACGACTGCTTACTGCCTAGTAGAATTTGAATATCTGACTTCATGTCAGAAAATTCTACCCCTGGGGGCAAGTTCCTCGAAATCACGACTTGTGAGGCCAGTCATCTGCAAGATAACCAAATTTACGATTACTCCAGGTAATCAAAACCTAGAGTAGTGCGTGACATAAAATAATTTTCGCGGTTTCAGTACGGTGCCATTACGAGATGCAAACTAATTACTGATAATATAACTAGCAAGAATTTGCAGAATAATTGCACAGAAATATTAAACAGTAAATAAACAATTTAAAGCAAATTCACATGATTCTACAAGTATCGGTGGATTTCTGCAAATTTCAGCAATTTCAGGGCTATTTCACAAATTTTCGTGACCTTTTTAAATTTCTCATAAATTTCGGCCCAATCTGTACCTTTCGGTCCGGCGCATGGCCTGCTGTTCGCAGGGTCGAACGTAGTCGGTTAATGGGTCGGATGGCCCATGCATCCCATCTGTATCTTTCGGCCTAGAGCACAGTCTGCTGCGAGCCGGACAATGCATAGTCGGGGTGGGCCAGGCAACGTGGGTCACAGGGCCATACTAGGCCGCAGGAGGAAGGTACAAAAAATATTAATGGTAATAATGCAAATTAAATTCAAATTTAGGTGATTCTGCAATTTTCGGAATTTTTTTGGGGCTATTTTCAAAATTTCTAGAGCCTTATGCCAATTCTGCCCAATTGTGACAGTCGGCCGGCTAGGCCGGTTCGGCTCGGAGCGGGCGGCAGGCCGGCTTGGCCGAGAGGCCTGCTGGGTCGGCCCGTTTGGCCCATGCGGGCCCGCAACCCTAGCCGCTAGGGTTTGCTGTGTTGGCAGTGTCGACGGTTGAGATATCGATCTCAAGTCAACTAAGGTTCTTGAAAAAGGGAGATAGAAGACTTGCTGAGCAGGGCGAACAGCGATCAACGAGCAATAGGGAGACTCAGGGTTTTTATCCTGGTTCAGGCCTCTCGAAGAGATAATAGCCCTACGTCCAGCCTTTCTTTATATCAAAGAGAATTACAAGGTGGAACTCAACGAGATCAATAGGTTTCGGCGAGATTATGGGTGTACAGGAAGTAGTATGCAAGGATCTCGTGCCCTCTACACGCCGTAGGGGCTCGGTTTATATAGTGTTGAACAACCGACCTACCGGGAGATAATCGGGCCGGGCTAACTACGAGACCGTAACGAACTCGTACCATGCCAAATATATCCTGCAGTAGATAAGGTATACTCCAATTCTTGGGGATCACGACTCCTATTCCAATCCGGGAAACCAACGTCCGGGTCTTCACGTAGCCGTGCAGAACTCTTGCTCGAGTCGGACTCGAACACGAATCCAAGGCCGTTACGCACCGTGCCAACCAGGAAGCTGTTCGGCAGGATGCACATGGGCCTGATAGAACCTTCTAGGGAGCCAGGCCCTAGGAGGCTATTCGATTGGGCCGTCAGGGAGTGGGCCATGGCAATGGGCCGTAATTTTTTCCCCGACAGCTAGCCCCCGAGACTCAAGTGGAAGAACTCACTAGAGTGGGGCCTTCCTCTTGAGACTCTAAGTCACGAAGAGGGAAATTTTTCTGCTATAAAGACATACAACAGGTGACCGAACAGGTTGCGCTTCCTCCGAGCAAGACTTGCTCGGGATCGAACAAACCCGATCAGTGCCGAGCAACTCTGTTGCGCCGAACAGGGAACAACATCTGTCCGAGCAGAACTTTCAGCCCTCAGTGCAGATACTGAGAAAAATAGCCGTTGGCAGATCTCAACGGTAACTATCGCTGCGCAGTGAAAACGGGCAACAGTTTTTACCTAGCCGTTGCAGTAAAAACTAATCGTTTTGTGGCAAAAATCCCTTGCAGAGCTGCTCGTTTGGGGCTATAAAAAGTACCCGAGCTGCTCGCGGCTTGCCACTTTCGCTCTCACGCACCTTTCCTTCCCAAGCCCTATTCCAACCGCGCACAGCATCAAACAGTCACCACCCAATTCCAAAGCTGCTCGTCCGCCCTGGGGATTGCCATGGCCAAGTTCTCAGGCCCCAGCATGACCGAGGAGGACTTGAGGACTTTAGAGGAGGAGGGACACATTGATACCGGCAGCTGGAGGCTGCCCGAGGAGGAATCACTGGAGCCGCTCGAGGACGAGTCCGTCAACTTCGAGCAGTTCGCGTTATTTGGGGATAGGTCTCCAGAAAGCGATTTCGTGGAGGCCTTCCTGAATATCAGTGGGCTGGAGGTCGCAAACCTCAACCCTAACTCTTTCTTGCAGATGGCGGTCTTCGCACACCTGTGCGAGGGCTACCTTGGAGTAGATCCATCGGTGGGGCTGTTCCTTCACTATTACACAGTGACGAGGAGCAACTCCGCCTCTTCGGCGCTTGGGTGCTACTACCTCAAGCTCCGGGCTATCGCCGACGACGCGCCCTATCCTCGTCCACCACTGCTCGACTCAATGGGGCCGTGGTGGATGAGGTGGTTCTACACCTGAAGGGGCGGCGACAGCAAGCTCATCTTCGCCGGGAAGGCGCCGGCGAAGAGAACACCGATGCCGCGGCCGGAGCCGAGCGGCGAGGAGTGGTTTCTCACTCGGAAGATCGCCTCTCTCGTGGGCCTCGGGCTCACGGGTAGGGAGATAATCCGAGACTTCGTGGCGAATAGAATATGTCCGCTGCGGAAGAGGTCCTACCTCTTCTACAAGATAGAAGGCTGAGAGGACATCACCAGGGAGAGCATGGGTAAGTTCCTCAAACACTCAACCTTTCTTTGGCGATTTCATCCAAACAGGAACAGATGATTTCTTCTGCTCGGGCAGTGAAGTCAACCGACGCATTGGTGACCGAGCAGGTCAACGCCATGCTGAAGGCTGCCAGGAAGGACAGCGAGGTCACCGGCGAGGTGGCCTATACCTGCCCCCGGAACGTGCTCGTCCGCACGCCAGAGGTAACTCCCAAAGAACTCCCTCTAAGTCGCTAGACTCACACATCTATAGCATGATTACATTCGCCTCCAACCATGCAGGATGACCAGCTCATCGTCGGCGGAATCATCGAGGAGCTGTCAGGGTCAGAGAAAGAGGAGGCGAGAAAGGGCAAGGCCAAGGTGGCCGCGAAGCCTAAGGTGGCCACTGAGCCGACGCAAAGCTTGCTGAGCCACGGTGGCCGTCAACCTCCTACGAGGCCCCCAGCGAAGAAGCTCGTCGGGCGAGTTAAACGCGAGCGCGGCCAGCCAAGGGGGGGAACGCCCGAGTCCAATCCTCCTTTCCGAGCAGAGCGATGAGGAGGTATGGAACCTGACTCTCTGGCTGAGGCGCTATACGCAGGTTCACCCGGACCACAATGAACGGCTGCAACAGGTTACCGAGCAGAGGAGGCTCGAGGAGGAGGTGGCGCGCAAGGATGCTCTTGTTGCGCTGCGCAAAAAGAGTGCTCAGCTCACGAAGGAGCTGAGCCTGTCACTGCGAGCACCCAGGGGCCGAGGCGAACAAGGAGCCGAGGATCCACCGAGCAAGCGGCAAAAGCTCCACCATGGAGGGAAGAAGAAGACCAAGCCCTCTGTGGCAGGTACGTTGCAACGAGACTTTCTCCCTGAAATTCTATCAAACCGCAAAGGAATTAACACATTTCCCTTTCATCAGCTGCCTAGGAAGAGACCGCCACTGACAACGTGGAGGCGGCGATCAAGCAGTCCCTGCTGCCCGAGCACCTGCACAGTGCATCGCGGGCAGTGAGGCTGCTCGCCCTTAAGGACAGGCTGGCAGCATGGGCTGTGCTCCCGCCAGGCTCTGAGGACCAGGTCGAGGCGCTAAGGAGGGCGGTCGAGCGGCTCGAAGCCGAGGAGGTGAGGCATGGCGCCATGAAGAGTGGGGCCAAGGAGTTGGCTCCGCCAGCTGCTCAGGGCGGGACCGAGCAGGCGGTCCTGCCAGGCACTTCGTCGCAGGAGCTACCCATCCCTGCGGTGACGGCGACTTTCGGCGAGCAGGGCGAAAAGCCTGTCGCCGAGGAGCAAGAAGGAGATCGCGGGCAGGAATCTCAAGTTGCCCTGCCGGTGATCCCACCGACGTCACCGAGCAGGGCGGTGCCGGTTCTGCCCGAGGCCACTCGGGCGGAAGGAGAGGTAGAGGGGCAAGGGCCTGTGGGCGAAAGAGTCTCGCCCGTTGCCGCTGCCCCAAAGCAAACGCACTCCCGTAAGGGAAGGGCGCAGCGAAGGAAACACCGTGCTGCTCCCGCTTCGAGCAGCCAGGACTTCACGACCCACGGACTCGGGAACGCCTGCACATGAACCTAAAGTGCAGGATTCGAGAGGTAAATCTTAAACAGAAGCATGTCCGCTTAAGTTACCATCAAGTCAGTATAACAGATTTATTCTTCTCTCCCTTAGGTCTTGCGTGTCACCATGGTGGACTTTGAAGAAGGCATCGCCATCGAGCACAATGCTGTCATGGGAGCTTTCCGCGGGCAGCGCCGCATGACGTGGCTCGAGGAAGAGCTCATGGCCACGAGCGAAAGCCGGAACCGCTTCGCGGTGGAGGTGAAGGAGCTCAAGACTCAACTGACCGGGGAGAGGGATCCATCCCCACGGCTCTATCCGAAAAAAGCCGAGGAGCATCGCGAGCTGGCCCCGAGGGCGCACGCTGCGGAAGAAAGAGCCAAGGAGCTGGCTGAGCAGCTCAAGACTGCTGAGAAGCGTCTCAGCCAGAGAGTAAGTCTGACCGAGGATCTTCGGGCCATGACCGAGGAGGTCGAAGCCCTTCGCGCGGAGGCAGCGGAACAAGCCAAGCGCAGCAAGGAGGAAACTGAACGTCTCCGAGCTGAGGCCAGGGAGGGTATCAAGGTCCAAGGGGAGGTGGCACGCCTCAAAATGGTGGTTGAGGACCTAAAGGAGCAGCTTGCTTCCAAATAGCAATAGGACGACACACTAGAGGTCTCTTGTACCTGTAAAACTTTTGGTTAATGTGCATAAAGCCTTACCTTTTCCCTGTAAAAAAGAGTAGCAAAAGACAAGACCGAGCAGGAAACCAAGAGCGAGGCAGAACAGTGCTAGAAAGTTTTAAGAAAAACCGGTAGAACGCCAGCCTATCTCCCAGCCCCCATTGTGCGTCTGATCGAAAACCTGAGTTTGCGAACTCGAACAGGTGCACAAGCAAAAAGAGCGACACCCTAGCCCCCGGACGGACGATGCTCGAAAACCTAAGATTGCGAATTCGAGCACGTGCCTAGAGAGATAGAGCGACACCCGCATCCTGATCGACTCATTCCAGGAACTGCTCGTAAACGTAAGTTAGGCGATTCGTGAAATAACCGAACAAGGAAAGTGCCTCTGCCATGGGGGCTTATGAGAGCAGGCTTTGCCGAGTGGTTGTGCCGAACGTGGTAAGTGCCTCTGCCGCGGAGGGCTTACGAGAGCAGGCTTTGCCACAAGGCGAAAAGCCATATTACGCAACCCTGAGTTTAGTAACTTGCTGATGCTAGATACGGGTAGGAAAACCTGAAGATCGCGGAGCCAAGAGTTCGCAAGACCGGGCAGCCATCAAGTGTTACCAGAGAGAAGGTACTCTAAGAAGACAAGATGTGAAAAGGATCGCAGGGGGCCGCGAATATTCACTTTTATTGGATTGAACTTTACATGGCGGTCCGAGAGACTTGGACGAACTAAGGCGCGAAGTTTGATAAAAGCGCAAAGCTAAGGGAACAAACAAAAGACCTACACAAAGAACTTACGAAGCTGGTCGATGTTCCAAGTGCTGGTCAGCTCTCTCCCGTCCTCCATTGCTAGGCGAATAGCCCCCGGACGAGCAGTAGAAACGACCGTGAACGGGCCCTCCCAATGGGGAGTTAAATTGTTGGCATTGGACAGGTTCTGGACACGGTGCAGAACGAGGTCGTCCACCTTCAAAGCCCTTGGTCGAACTGATTTGGCAACGTGCCGGCGAAGATCTTGCTGGTAGCGCGCCATTCTGACTTGTGCCCATTCGCGTGTGCCTTCGAGGAGGTCGAGTTAGAGTAGGCGCTCTTGCTCTGCGTCAACTAAGTTGACCGAGCTCGTGCGAGGCGAGCCGAGTACTACTTCGGCGAGTAAGATAGCTTCTGCACCGTAGACCAATTGAAAAGGAGTCTCCCCGGTTGCCCGGCTGGCTGTGGTGCGATGATGGGGGACGGGGTGGCCCGATCTTCTGGTGAGATGGATAACTACGGTTTGGTGTCACGGCGACCTGAACGATCCGGCTACCAACCACGAAAGTGACTGGAAGACCCGACAATCGCTAAACCACCACAACGAAGCGTTATCAACCGTGCCGGAAACACGATCGACCTGATCACGAAGATCTGTTCCTGCGAGCAACCGAAGAACAAGCAAGAACAAAGGTAAAAGCAATCTGAACTTGCAAATATGAATAAGCACACAAGAGTTGGGGTTTCGAACTCGATACGGTTGGTCTAGCCGACACAAGCGAAATCGAGGCTGTTTCAACACACACGTGGAAAACTAGACTAAACAAAACCCAGGGATGAAGAAGAGGGGTGGCGGCCATAAGTAGAAGACATACGGCGGCCAGAGGGGGCGTGCAAGCCATGGTGGCACGCACCCCCACGCAGCCCTAAGGTTACATGGGCCTTGGGCCCAAAATTGAGGTGACGCAGCACCTGGCAGATTTGGCCCGCTTGATTGTTTCGACGATTCCTGATGATTCCGAAGGAATTTTCCAGTGGGACCAGATGCGTTGGAAAGCTTATCTCCTAAGCTTTCCGTAGAGTGGTAGAACGTCGAAATTGGAGTTTGTATGTGGCCTGGGCGTTCGTTTAAAGTTGTGCTACGCGCAGACGGCCGAACCGGGCCTCCGGGAGAGTGGGGCCTGTAGTTGGGACTCCTTGGCCGTGGGTGATGGTCTTGGAGCTTGATGTTGGAGTGCTTAACATCCCGCATTGATGGATTGAATGGATTGGCCAAAGGATTCAAGCCCACTTGTCGTTCTTCTCGTTCTTTCAGCAACATAGTGGACGTAGTCGACCGTAATAACTTCGTATAGCATACATTATACGAAGTTATACGAGTGATGGGGGCGGGGTGGCCCGATCTTCTGGTGAGATGGATAACTTCGTATAACTTCGTATAATGTATGCTATACGAAGTTATTACGGAAAAACTTCGCCGTGATTTCGGCCGCCAGAACTGGTGCATTAATTGCACCGCAGGTACTAGACGGTCTGTAACTCCCCAAACATAAGTTTTACGTGCAACGCGTAATAACTTCGTATAGCATACATTATACGAAGTTATACGACTCTGTTATGTTCCTCTCCGTTTGGTGCTCAGTGTTATCCAGTGGACCCTTGGTCCCACACGCCGGGTTAAGTGAAGGCACACTTCTTTTAGACGTCTTCAACATGGCCACCTAGCGTGCTTGCACCGCGGCTGGACCACTTGGTCAAATGGGTCGTTTCGACCTGCCGTGCTGTACCGGTTTGGGTCACTCGGTCCTCCCACACCTCGCACAATAATAGGCTTGGCCCATTGCTGTTCCAGCTATTTTCTAGTAAATATTAGGAATTCTCCACACCCTAGTAAGATTATGAAATTAGTATTTGGTCCATAGAAGAGGCTCTCAATATATTAAAGAAGAGGTAAATACAAACATTTATCACCGTTCCCAGTTAAAAATCATCTAGGGGTATTTTGGTAATTTTACTCTTAGCTGCCCAGACCTCGAGCTTAGCATTTTCGTCTACGATCGACGTCCAGCCTTGCGTATACATTAGCATGTTGTTTAGAATATTTGCTTACTCAGTATTTCTGTTCTTAATAAAGGACCAAGTTCCCGAGGAAGAATATCCTGAGGATAGTCACGTTCAGTCTGCTGATCCTCAAGGCGAGTTAACACTATAGCTCATATTTATTCCCAGTTTTTCTAAAAATATCTTGTTTTAAATATATAAAGTGCATGCTTGCTATGTTTTGATAATGCCTACTCGTTAACCATGATAATACCATGCCCTGTCCGTGATGAATATGTTTTCAACTTACATGATTCCTTGATATCATGATTGATTGGCTGTCCACATAAAATATAAATATTTAGACTTTCTAGTCTTGGATAAAAGCTGCTTAGACATGCTTAGGTCTACTGATTTAATCGGGTAACCAATCCCGCATCGGTAAGCCAAAACTTACTGGTGGACATGATACACTACATACCTTGATCATGATGGGATTTGTGTTGCATGTGTTGATGTGTTGATGTGTGATGTGTGAGTATGGTTTCGTGAGATGAGATAACGGGAAATGGGGATGGGAATGAAGGAAGAGAAAGGTGTTGGGCAGGGTGGACCCAGAGATATTATCTGTGTGATAAATACCTATGTAACAGGCAATGATAATGAGAAGGTGGAATCCAGATGGAGTATGGGCTCGTCTGGGAGGGTGTCCATGTGTTGGGCACAGCGGTGATCCGCCGACCATTCCCTTTGTGTAAGCTTATGGTCCCTCACACCACAACGCGTGGCCATCGCGCGGGGCGCGGGATTGGTGGATTGTGTATCCAAATATACGTTTGTGTAACCTGAAAGGCTTGTGTAGCCTGGGCTTGTGTAGCCCCATAACCAATCCTGAGGTGAAGGTGTTTCATGCCGTTTCTTGTGTAGAGATCTGACCCTGTCTACCGGGGTGAACTGGGGGGAACCAATGCCATC
>SPJY01012380.1:1047559-1101738 GCA_005191435.1 Raddia distichophylla | reverse complement strand
CATTGCTTGGCCAAATGGGCATGTCTTTGAGATAACCATTGAAATATGTGCCATATGTTATTTTGTAGGGTGTACTTGGTGTTTGTTGACTGAGACATGCAAAGTTCGAGTAGTAGGCCTGCCATTTCTTTTTGTACTCATTTGCTGCTATCTGGTCTTATTATGATCTGAATTGCATTTTTATATGATGCTCTTGTACATAAGTAGTGTCATATGTAGTCTAAGAAAAAAGTAGCACTGCAGATCCATCGAATCTAAAGCTTAGCATCTTTATGGGAAATGAATGGAACATTCGTATCAAACTACTATACATGGAAACGCAAGTTAGAGCTGCTGCTGTTTCTCACCAGCTTGTGCCAACGTTGGTGGATGATAAATGTGCTTAATTTTTGTTTCCAGAAACAGCCATGATGAAAATGTTGCCTCCTCAGTAAAGGATGGGTTTCTTTCAAGTTTGGCTTTGCATTTTCCTTTCATATCCTCCCTTATGGGAGGAGATATTTCAGAGCTTAAGCAAGCTTTGTTGAACAATGGCTTGAGTTCGGCAGAACAAGACTTTCGCAACTTGCTAATGCTTTTACTGATGCTACTGCTTCTAATTTATTTTCTGAAGAAATAAAAAATATGAAACCTGAGAGGTAATGTGCATATTCGTCTTCTTTTCACTGGGAATAATTTATCTTCTACTTAACTCAGTTATTCTGAACAAAACAATGTTAATTGCAATTGTCTTAGAGAATCTAATAACGGGAACAGGAGAATACAGCCAGAGTTTCAAAAGGCTAATTTTGAATCTGATGGAGAATTTAACGTAGATGACAGCAGAGGTAAAATTTTTTGAACTATCATTTCTGTTTATCTTTCCTGTTTGGTAGAGTGTTTCTAACTCCGTATTTCATTGGCAGAGGATTTAAGTTCACAGCAGGAGAATAACTTTTGGAGGAACACCCCTGGTTTTGGCATTGCACAGTTGTGGGCTAAAGAGCGTACAACATATGAAATCAGTCAAAATAATGAGCGTTGAACCCCCTGTTTCTTTGAAAATAGTGGTGTATGTGGATGATGTAACGTGGAATCCCTTGCAATTGACTCGGCTGAATGTTTATTTTGGTTTGCATATATGATGATTGTGGAGATAATTTCCAAATTGATTTGGGATATTTGAAAAGCTGTAGATTGATTTTGGATTTTGGAGATTTTGAGCACTTAGTCGAGCGCTTGATTTTGGGATATTGTTGCATGATATATGTGTTTTTTTGCTGGATTGTTGTTTAGAAATCAAAATATATATGTGTTTTTTTTCAGAACTGTTTCCTTCTTGTTTTCAATATATGCAAGGATTTTTAATTCCCGTTGCAACGCACGGGCTTTTTTGCTAGTTTATTATTTATATGTGTGCTTGTGTTGTGAACCCGATTAGTTTTCGCTCTAGTTTTGCCCTTGTGTGGTACAAGGTATGACGTATACGAACAATCATATAGAGAGAACAAAAAAAAAATAGGATGGAGCTTTCAGATCTAATCTACATAATAAGGCTCCATCTCCTTTTTTTATAGTGCTACTAGGTACAACGTGGGACCCATCAGAAAGGGCGTCGGTCCTAGACCAGGGCGCACCCACCTTCTAGGTGGTTTGCCAACAGCTACAACAGAAACGGCGCGCTCGAGCATGCCCGATCAGACGATCACGGTGATCGGTGATCCGAACGGCATCGCCTCTCTTACCGTCCAACGTGGCCCACGTGCAAGTGAGACGTCTCCTCGTGAAAGTGGTGCGCGCGGCTCCACTGCATGACCCAAACGGTTGGGTGCACCTAGCATGAGGTGGCAAGGCCACCAACCGATCATGTTTTCAAATTTTGAACGCCAGATTTTTAGAGGGAGGCTCCAAAAACTACCTGTGGGCCCACGTTTCAATGACAGCGAGGGTTGCCGGGTGAACCGTCTCCCGAAAATGGTATATAAATTTCCAGCATTTTTCTTCTAGACCCCTGAAATACATTAATTTAGCTAATAGCACATGACAGCCTGGCACAGGCCCCGCTGCATAGCGCCAATCACCGGACCGTTGCACGGCGGGGAAGGGACCTAACTGTAATTGAATTACAAAAGCAAGGGTGTGTATGCAAACATTCCCCCTTCCCTTCGCCTGCAACCGCTCTATAAAGTGAGCCGAGTAGGAGGGGAGGAAACCCTAAGCCGGGACAACGCAGAGACAGGCGTCTTCGTACTCGCCTCTCTCCGCGCCCCCAAGCTTTTCCTCCCTCGATTTCGGTCGCCGCCGTCTCCACCTCCTCCTCGCCGCCACCATGAGAGAGTGCATCTCGATCCACATCGGCCAGGCCGGTATCCAGGTCGGGAACGCCTGCTGGGAGCTCTACTGCCTCGAGCATGGCATCCAGGTAGAAGTTATTACGTCTTTCCGTGCCGTTCCAGCGTTGCATCTGTGGTGGATCCGGGGTTTGATCGGTGCGGGCGCGGTTGGATCTGGGCGCTCCGGATCTGGCTGTCCGGGCCGGCATTTGCTTGGGGGAAACTAGTAGATCTGACGAAATGCTAATGTGTTGCGGTAGATCTGGTAGTGGAAATGGCGTAACTGGTTCGTGATCTCTCGATTTGTTTTGAATTGGTTTACGGTACCAGCTCATTGGTCCGCTTCGGATCCAGTGTTTTGCGCGATTTCAGGATGTTTTTAGCTTGAATTGCATGTTTCTCTTGTAGATCTGATAAAGACGGGTCTCAATTTCAAAAGTGACTCCCTAGCTAGATTAGAAATGTAATCTCAACGTTATGAAATGGAATGCTTTTTATTCGATAGATCACTAAGTTTGCCTCTGTATGCTATAAGTTCGTTTTGTATGCCAGTTCGCTGGTTAGATCCGTGTGATTTTCTGTTTCCAACGACAATCTAGGCTGCTTGGACGTAGATCTGCAGTCAACATAATCAGATTCCTGCGATCTGGCACGAACTGTGCTGCACAGGTTATAATTTGAAATTGAATGGTCCTTGATCTAATTTTAACCTTTGTCAGAAACCGTTCAATATTTGGATGATGCTGTCGTAACATGGCTCTGTTTGACCCCGATCAATGTTTAGATGATGTTGTGTTAACATTGCTCTGTTTAACCCCTATGCAGGCTGATGGGCAGATGCCCGGGGACAAGACTGTTGGCGGAGGTGATGATGCGTTCAACACCTTCTTCAGTGAGACTGGCGCTGGGAAGCATGTCCCCCGTGCCGTCTTTGTGGATCTTGAGCCTACTGTGATTGATGAGGTGCGCACTGGCACCTACCGCCAGCTCTTTCACCCTGAGCAGCTCATCAGTGGCAAGGAGGATGCAGCCAACAACTTTGCCCGTGGCCACTACACCAGTAAGTGCTGTGCTGCTTATGTGATGTTATGTTGTTGATACATTGCTCTTCAGATGAATAACTTTGGTTCTACTCCTGCAGTTGGCAAGGAGATTGTTGATCTGTGCCTTGACCGCATCAGGAAGCTTGCCGACAATTGCACTGGTCTCCAGGGTTTTCTTGTGTTCAATGCTGTTGGTGGAGGAACTGGCTCTGGCCTTGGTTCTCTCCTCCTTGAGCGCCTCTCAGTGGACTATGGCAAGAAGTCCAAGCTTGGGTTCACTGTGTACCCATCTCCTCAGGTCTCCACCTCTGTTGTGGAGCCATACAACAGTGTCCTGTCCACCCACTCCCTGCTTGAGCACACTGATGTGGCTGTCCTGCTTGACAATGAGGCCATCTATGACATTTGCCGCCGCTCCCTTGACATTGAGCGCCCAACCTACACCAACCTCAACAGGCTTGTATCTCAGGTATTACTTGGTTGCTTATACGCCTTGATTTTTCATTGATGCTGGGCTCTAATCACGTTTGTGGGTTATCTGATTTGCAGGTTATTTCATCACTGACTGCTTCCCTGAGGTTTGATGGTGCCTTGAATGTGGATGTCAATGAGTTCCAGACCAACCTTGTCCCCTACCCGAGGATCCACTTCATGCTTTCCTCTTATGCCCCAGTGATCTCTGCAGAGAAGGCCTACCACGAGCAGCTCTCTGTGGCAGAGATCACCAATAGTGCCTTTGAGCCATCCTCCATGATGGCCAAGTGCGACCCTCGCCACGGCAAGTACATGGCCTGCTGCCTCATGTACCGTGGTGATGTTGTGCCCAAGGACGTGAACGCTGCTGTGGCCACCATCAAGACCAAGCGCACCATCCAGTTTGTGGACTGGTGCCCCACTGGCTTCAAGTGCGGCATCAACTACCAGCCGCCCAGTGTTGTCCCTGGTGGCGACCTCGCCAAGGTCCAGAGGGCCGTGTGCATGATATCCAACTCCACCAGTGTGGTCGAGGTCTTCTCCCGCATCGACCACAAGTTTGACCTCATGTATGCCAAGCGAGCCTTTGTCCACTGGTATGTGGGTGAGGGCATGGAGGAGGGTGAGTTCTCCGAGGCCCGTGAGGATCTTGCGGCGCTGGAGAAGGACTATGAGGAGGTTGGTGCAGAGTTCGACGAAGGTGAGGAGGGTGATGATGGAGAGGAGTACTAGAGGTGCTGGTGTTGTCCTGCTGCTTGGTTCTGTCAAAGGTCCTGCTACTGCTAGTCTGCTATCCTATGATCTGCCCTGAGTGGCTCTTATCTGCTATATCTGCTTGCTACTTGTCTGTTTGAAATGCTTGCTTTGTGATATGTTTCATTTACAACCTATGTTGAACCTGCTTCACAACATGGTTTATTATTCATGTTCGTTTGGTCATCTAGCTGTCTCCACCCTTTCTTGATTGTCGGTGAATTCATCATTTCTTATCACTGTTCCTCTCTTAAAACCTCTAATTAGGGAAAAATTGACTTAATAATACACATAATTTGGAATTAGTAAAATATGCCACTTTTTAATATTACGATTTTGAGCTACATTCAACCATGCGGCACGGCGGAAGGCATGCTTTCGCCCTCTGGCACGGCGGAAGCACTGCTTCTGCCATCCCCCCACGGCGGAAACGGCCTCTGCCCGCCACGCGTGAGCTTAAAAAATCCAACTCCCATGTTCACGCGTGAGCCCAGCTTAAAAAATTCTCAACGCCATCACATCGATATCAGGATCTCACTCGCGAACAAAACAAAAGGCCGTAGCATGCAGCTAGCTAGCTGTGCCTCTGCAGCTAGCAAGACCATTCAATCCATTTTAGCATATTTATTTTTCTAATTTTTATATCTATTACATACGGTGTTCAAACAACATGAAATAAATTTTATAATTCATGTAAAATCCTAATAAACCCATTTTTATAATTTTATTTTTTAGATTTTTTCCTGTATTTTTGCATTTTATAATTTATTTTTTGCTTTTTGAATGGTTTATAATTATATATGTTATGAAATATATATATTAACAATTTCAAAATCATTTTTTACATATTTATTGAATTTTTCACTAATTATATTAATTTTCATGATACGTGCAGTTAAAATTTTATCATTTCATGTAATTAACTTCAAATAAGTCACTAATTTCCATTTTAACTGTACGTCATTTTTCTCCTTACCTAACTAATTAATTACTAATCCTAAATTAATATAAACCAACACAACCTGCTTACCTTAAAGTATAATGAAATGCATACCTGACTGTCAGAAGGTCTGTTCAAATTTCCTGAAATAATAAAGACATGCGTAATATTATCGAACTGTTTTTCCATCCTCAATTAATATCACTACATGCAAAAATATAACTACTTCACTAATTTCCATGCAAAAAAAGATTCATACAACTAATTAATACATGCAAAAAATTTCCATAGAAATAATTAATACATGCAAAAATATACGTACAAATAATTAATATATAAAAAAAGATGGTACAAATAATTAATACATGCAAAATGGGTTTGATTAGGATTTTACATGAATTATAAAATTTATTTTATGTTGTTTGGACACTGTATGTAATAGATATAAAAATTAGAAAAATAAATATGTTAAAATGGATTGAATGGTCTTGCTAGCTGCAGAGGCACAGCTAGCTAGCTGCATGCTACGGCCTTTTGTTTTGTTCGCGAGTGAGATCCTGATATCGATGTGATGGCGTTGAGAATTTTTTAAGCTGGGCTCACGCGTGAACGTGGGAGTTGGATTTTTTAAGCTCACGCGTGGCGGGCAGAGGCCGTTTCCGCCGTGGGGGATGGCGGAAGCAGTGCTTCCGCCGTACCGCATGGTGAAATGTAGCTCAAAATCGTAATATTAAAAAGAAGTGGCATATTTTACTAATTCCAAATTATATGTGTATTATTAAGTCATTTTTTCCTCTAATTAGAGAAACATCTCGTTTTTTGGTCGACCAGACACGTACGCCCCCTAGTCCAGACTCCTGATCTCATCCCCTGTGCCTGTTCTCTCGTCTTTTTTTTTTTTTTTTCTGTTGCATAGAAAGAGGCCAGTTGATATGGGTTCGCTCCAAAGAAAAGAAATTGAAATGGGATCCTGATCTCATCCCCTGTGCCTGTTCTTAGCCTGTTGAAATTGCTGAGCCCCCCTGCTAATAGTTTCCCTGTTCTAGGGACCTTAACGTCCGCTCATCGTCTTTTGTTATTACTGTCAGTCTCATCAAAGAAAAATATGGTATCGGATGGGAAAAATGGTGTCGGAAACATTTGCCCTTTGTTATTGCTGTCAGCCCCATCGGAGAAAAATGGTATCGGAAACATTAGCCCGTTTTGCTAGCTGCGCCGTCGCCGTCTGGTTTGTTTCAGATTAGATTAAATTAAATTAATGAAAATTTCTTATTTTCATATAAGTCTAAGCGATGTAGTATTTTGTAGTTAATTTTATAGAGTTTTAAATAATTTTAAATAATTTTCTGTATAGTTTGAAATATATTTTACGTAGTTTTTTAAATTTTTTAAAATGTCTCGGATTTTACATTTCCGAAGATCCCATATCCACGAAAGATGTCAAGAGGCTGTGGTACGCGACCTATCCAGCAGTCCTATTGGTTTATCCGAAGTTTTTACATTTTCTGAAAATGAAATAAACAAATAGGTACTGTTGACACTCCCGGTCACCTCAAAATGCTTTTAAGCACTAAAATGTTAGTAAATAAATAGATAAAATATAAGTCGATAGCAAAACATCTTGTGTGCCATCGGAGCCGTAGTATACATGCCATCACAATTGCTCGATTAATATCCTACGCGCCATTGACGAAAACAAATATTTTCATTTAAGTTATGTAAATATTTTAAAAATAACTACAAACAAAATCATTAAGTATGGAGTAATTTAAATGTATAATTTTATTAATTTTTACGTTAATATTTTATGCTTAAAATGTATTTAATTGTAAATTTAGCATAAAAACATTTGTAAAAAGATCAAACTATGATTGTAGAGGAATTGCATATCTGATAACACTATATTTTTTTATATGTTTTTGTTGCTTAAGTAAAAATGATAAATTTTCAACAATGGCATAAATGACAATATTAGAGCAATTGTAATGGAAAATAAGAAAAATGTAACAAAACATTAACATGTAAGAGGCTATTTAACTATGCAATGAAAAAAAAAATTAAGCCTAAATTTAAGTAATTAGCTGGACTACTTGAAAACTTGGCAAAAAAAAAAAAAACTAAACACAAGGATCATTTGTAATTTGTTGTGTATTGGAAGTACATTTGTACCTATTGTTGGGCTTTTGCCCTTATATGGGCCGGTGGGTCTTGGCCCATTGCGAGAGAGAAAAGGGGAAGGGGCAGCATCGCTGCCCCCAGCTAGCTACGCTCGCAAGGGTTTCTCAAACCCGGCTGTTTGGTGGTGGCGGCGGCTGTTCCCTGACCTCCGCCTTGTGCGGGCGCGTGGTGGCGTGGAGAGCTGGCCGGAGACTTCGGGGAGGTGGTTCACCCCGCCTATATGGGGAAGTCCCGTGCTCCTCTCACTCGGTACTCTCTAGACTCTCTCGGTTTTTCCCCTCTCACTTTTGGCTGCGCATCGCTGCTGTTTCTCCGGTGCCTCGGCGCCGTCGCCGGCCGGTGCCAGCTGCTGCTGTGTTGGTCCTCTCGACTCTGGTTCCCGAGGCCACGGGGTGGTTGCCGTGATCTTGCTGCTGCGTTCTCTTTGCATCTCGGGCTCCTTTCCGTGGCTGCTTGCCGTGGGGGAGTGACGGCTTTGTATCTCCGAACCTTTTCGTCGGTGGTGCTTGATAGCACGGCGAATTGTTTTCTGGGACAGTGCTTGTGCACGCTTTGCCTCGGCTTGCGGCTAAAACTTTTAGCAACCCCAGTTTGCAATCTGAGAGCACTAATAAAATTTAAACCTTGAGTTTAATTGCTGGGTTTATCTTTATGGCAGCAATAATATTTGAGTTGATCATGTATTTATATGCCTTTCTTGTCGTATTTGGAGAATACATGATTTATAGTATTATTGGCTTGCTTATTTTTGTAGCTGTGCTTTATATGAATCACATTGTTATCTTGCTTATTATGCAAAATTTGCAACACCTATTTCTTTGTGTACTTCTATTTGGATAAAAATCTGCTTGTGACATGGGCACCAAAGAGTAAAAGGAATAAAAAAAGTGAGCCTAGGCCAAAGTAGAATTAGGATCTGGGCTCGCAAAATATCCAAGCTTTTCAACATTGGATCTAAGATAAAGGAAATATAGACCCGTGGACTGGTTAGGATTCTATGGAAGGTGGTGGCGTGTGGCCCATGGCACGATATGATGTAGGGTCGTTGAATCAGATGCATATACATACATGCTTTGGTCGTTTTAGGTCAAATTAAATGAAAATTTGTTACTTTTTTATAAGCTAAACGAAGTAATACTTTGTAATTATTTTTTTTAGGGTTTTAAATATATTTTTTCAAAGTTATTAAAGTCACAACGTTTTCAGATTAAAACTTTCAGCAATTTTAAGCCGAAACAAACGAGGCCATAAGCAAATAGAAGGAAATAGGTAGACAAGTTAATTATCCGAGTGCAGAGTGAGCAAGGCAAGGACTAACAAAACGAAACAGACAACGCATTGACAAAAGACAACGGAGCGTCGTTGTTTGACTTGCAACGTGTTAACCTCGTATCCATAAGTTCTTCCAGTCCAAAGTACATTAATACTCCCTTCTTTTTTTTATTTGACGCCTTTTGACTTTTGAGCACACCTTTAACCATTCGCCTTATTTAAAAATCATTTATTTTGTTGTGATTTGTTTTATCAATAAAGGTACTTTAAACATGACTTATTATTTTGCATGTTTACATTAAATTTTTAAATAAGACGAATGATCAAAGACGTGTCCAAAAGTTAAATGCGTCAAATAAAAAAAAACGGAGGAGCACGTACTAATTGTCAAAGAAGAAAAAATAAAAGAAAATGAGCTTGAAATTTCCTGTTCGTATTCAGCGGTCAGGTGCAACGACGAGAACCTCAAAAGTCAATGTCACCATTTTTTGACCTACCCAGACGGCAGACGATATCAGCTAAGCTGGCATCACCATGAGGAAACAGAAAAATGCAGGAGGCCAAAACTTTCTGTAAAGATAATTATTTATTTGCCACTCATGATTAGGCCAATCTTTGATATAACATCACCTTTTTTTTCAGTTCCTTAATTGCTTCTAAAAGTTTACTTCATCCCTTCTTTGCGATTTCTTGCGTGATTGTCTCAGGACTGTTAAACGTGACATGGAAATGGTATTTTTCTCTTTATGTAATTTGATTAAAATCAAAATGCTAATTGCAGAATTTAAGAAAGGGATTAGTAGATGGACGAGTGGGACCACCGAATTGAGGGCAAATGTCATCCCTTATTTTTATACTTACCAGAGAACCGCTGTTCACATGCACTAGACCTTGAATCAGTACTCTAGTGCGTGTAATACATAGTCGAGTATCATACAGACATACGTTTTATTACTCGAAGTATTACATACCTGGTTGCATGATGCATACTTAATACTAAATAAGCCAAAAGACCATACAACTGTTATAGAAAAATCATCAGAGTCAGCAGAACATATATACGATCATCCGAAAAATCCACCAACGGCTATACATTCCAACAGGCGACTGGAGCAAAATCTAAACCGCATCATGACCATCGCAGCCCGGATCATTTCCTTCGTGACACTCGAACAAATCCTTCTCTCTTAACTTTCATCTAAAAGAGTGAAAGTATGCGAGGTCAGCGTTATCCAAACGCTGGCTATATAGTTAACACTCCCCTTAATAAACTTAATGATAGGAGGCTTCGATTGGGGGAAGAGGTTATTTTATTTGCGTAAAGCTAGTTTTTAATATGAGTTTAAATTATCCTATCTAGCTCATTGTTTAATGTTACTTTTAATCAACAAGGAGTTCAACACCATAACAAACACAACAAAAGCACCAACCGACTAACCTTGTCGACCAACCTTAAGATGACCAACCCAAACTCAACAAACATATTTGACATTGACTTTAACCAACCCGAACTTCATGTTGCCCCATCTTAGTTCCAAAACCCGCCATCCTTCCGGGATTGGCAATCCTGTTGTCGATCACACTTGCCATAACCTGCCCGCCTCGGCCTAGGAGGGTTGTCAGCCCACTCTAGCCTAGCATCATTCTTAGGAAGTGTGACCTTCATCACCAGCGTTGATGACCAATGCCGATCACTTTCGGAAGTGGTCCCAGACGGCCTCCGCAGAGCGCTCGTATCTGGCGATCCAAAACCCGAACTCCGCGCGATGGCCACGCGCGCATTGTGTTGGAACCATCCTTTTGATGGCAGTGCCACCTTGCTACGCGTGTTTTTCCGCGCTTCTCCTACGTAAACCCTGACTAAACCCAGCACAAGGCATCTCGTGCCTTAATTATCCATAATCAGGATATCATCCATAGGGCAACTCTCCAACCAACTTATCTCTACTTCAGCAATCCATGACATTACCACACATGAGATATCCGGACCAGCCGATCAAACCATACCGACAAACCACACAACTATAACCACAAACAACATCCAGCCCATCACGCATCTATTAGCCCTAAATGTCACATGTCATATATTTTTGAATAAATGAATGAATGACCAGTGAATATCGGTTCACCGTTCCGTAGAGTTATATCAATTATACACAAGGTAACTAACCCTATGAGTTATATCAATATTTAATGATAGATATTCACTTCAGAGATCTACCTCATATATTCTTAGGTCCAAGGATTTATTTTGAGTACAAAAGTTATTTCATGTCTAAAGACGTTTTCTTGAGTTTTTAATAAACCACACATGATCTTAATTAATGGGGCTTTCGTCTATTTCTAGGGTTTCTATCATCCCCTTTAGGTTTATAAGAGTATAGTATATTTCATATAATACTCCCACATTTTTTCAACTTAGTTTCAAATTTTATTTAACAACAATTTATTTCAGTCCATTTTCTACATAGGAAGGTACTCTAGAAGTTTACTAATTACTTAATTAGAGAGAACCTATGAACGATTGTTAGGATAATAATCTTATAATGTCTATAATATTCTTTAGTATTAATCATAAATTTTCTAGGAATTTAGGCGGTGTCTACATGTTCTTAATCAATTATGAAACCCTATAGTAAAATAAGAAAAATTGTCATTGGACTTAATACGATTTTATTATTCCAAAATTTTCCAACTACACTATTTATTGTAGTATTTCTCCTAGGTAGTAACCCCCTGTGGTTTTTGTGTACCTTGATTTATACAAATGCCATATGATAATGGCAATATGCTAATTTACCCTCGATCCTAAGGATCTACTTGGAATTGAAATGGCATTTTCTTGATTTTTCCTAATTATAAAGTAAATAGTAGACTTTATGGTGATTTATTATAATTTCCTAGGGTCAGCACTTATTTTTATCATTAAGGATTTCATTTAGCCTTTTATTTGGATTTTCTAAAATAGGAGAATTGCACCTCCCGTATTAATACAATGGCTAATATAGTTGCAGTAGATGGCTTTTTTTATACAGTTCAGGACAGCCACTAGTATTTACCCTAATTTTTGCGGGATTTCTAGAGGTATCTAAGTATTTTTAATAATTCCCAATCAGTTTCTGTATTTATTTTATTTGCTAAATCTTCAGAAAAACGTCGGCACAATACTAGGCCTAGCTAGCGAACAAGCTTCGGCCCAAGGCCGAATCAGCCCACGGCGCCAATGCGCCTCCGCCCGCACAGGATACAAGGAAAGCGTATTTAGCCGGGATGCCAACTCACGGCGCTGGCGCAACACCAGTTGCGCCACCACTTAAGCTGATCGGTGGGCCAAGGGCCCACTGTTAGCGACTCAGGCGCCTTCGGACCGAAGCGCGCACGTGCAAAGCGGTATACGGGTGGGGCGGGCACGACAGCGTCTCAATGTACACTGGTCCGCACGAATCTTGGCGCGCATCTGACGGTTCGCAGTCATCGTCTTCCTCCCGCCGGTGACGAGTCCGTCGGCGCTACGGCCACCTATGGGGCAAATGCGTGCATGCACTAGCACGCACAGACTCTTGCGGGTTTAAAGATGCTAGCGCCGAGGCTGAAGACGACCGGACACGGTGGTGCGACGAGCATCGGCGTTGCAGTGAGCACGCCGAGGCGCTACTCCTATCTATGGACCTATAGGGCATGAAAATGGGCGACGAGCGAGAGAGGGCCATGGGGATGCTCACCACACGCTTGGCCGAGGGCGACGACACGCGAGGGAGGCTGGCGACGGTGAGCTCCACGGCCGCTGAAATAGGGGCGGCATGGACCCTGTTCTATAGGGCGGCTACTCTGAAATTGAGCGAGGGCTCGAACAAATCCTTCTCCTTAACTTTCATCTAAAATAGTGAAAGTATGCGAGGTCAGCGTCATCCAAATGCTGGCTAGTTAACACTCCCTTTAATACACTTAATGATAGGAGGCTTCGACTGGGGGAAGAGGTTATTTTATTTGCGTAAAGCCAGTTTCTAAGATGAGTTTAAATTATCATATCTAGCTCAATGTTTAATGTTACTTTTAAATAACAAGGAGTTCAACACCATAACAAACACAACAAAAGCACCAACTGACAAACCTTGTCGACCAACCTTAAGATGACCAACCCAAACTCAACAAACATATTTGACCTTGACTTTAACCAACCCGAACTTCATGTTGCCCCATCTTAGTTCCAAAACCTGCTATCCTTCCTGGATTGACAATTCCGTTGTGGACCACACTTGCCATAGCTTGCCCGTCTCGACCTAGGAGGGTTGTCAGCCCACTCTAACCTAGCGTCATTCTGAGGAAGTGTGGCCTTCATCACCAGTGGTGACGACCAATGCCGATCACTTTCGGGAGTGGTCCTAGAGGGCCTCCGCAGAGCGCTCGTAGCTGGCGATCCAAAACCCGAACTCCGCGCGATGGCCACGCGTGCGTTGTGTTGGAACCATCCTTTTGATAGCAGCGCCACCCTGCTACGCGTGTTTTTCCGCGCTCCTCCTAGGTAAACCCTGGCTAAACCTAGCAGAAGGCATCTCGTGCCTTAATTATCCATAATCAGGATGTCATCCATGGGGCAACTCTCCAGCCAACTTATCTCTACTTCAGCAATCCATGACATTACCACACATGAGGTATCCGGACCAACCGATCAAACCGGACCGACAAACGACATAGCTATAACCACAAACAACATCCAGCCCATCACACATCTATTAGCACTATCTGTCACATGTCATATATTTTTGAATGAATGAATGAATGACCGGTGAATATCGGTTCACCGTTAGTTGCCAGAAGATTCACATGGACTGAAGCAACTCTAAGCAGGTTTTACCCAAGGGTTAAAGTTGTTACCAAACTATTCTCAGGCTAAACAGGGATATGACAATCAAAATAGTCATAAAGACTTGATGTTACAAGAACAGACATGTATAATTATAACATGATTAACAAGTGGACAGGTTAATAAGCGTGCAATTTGATAATAAACAACATAGTTTGAGAAAATTGGGTAGTGAACATGATTAGAGCGATCTTAATCCGCACTAGGGATAGTCGCAATCTTTTCCTAATACGGGTAAACATCTATAAGAGTAAGTGTTAACTCGCCTGGATCACTTGTATCCCAACCTTGGGTTTTGATTCGTCTCCAAGTCCTCCTTAACCTTCGGGGTCTATCGCGAAGAACCGAATGACACAGATAAACACCAAGATATGGGGAACATGATGCATGGTATGCAATTGCTTCTACACACTTTTTAGTAATGAGCCTACGTAGGCTATCTTAGCGTGTCTTCGGTATTCTTACTTAGTAAGAGAATTCCATGTATCTATAAAGAGACAAACTTTATAGAGGCTCGTGTGTGCGATATGACGTCATCAAAGTTGTGCGACTAAATATAATAATGCATGAAATGCTTTGTGCTAAAATGTGTCATATTCCCGATTAAGTTCCCTTACCGAGATTTAATCCTGTGTTTGAAAAATAGGCGTTATACATTATATTTTGGATTCAAGTGAGAACTATGATAATCCAATATACATGGTTTATTCTCTTTCCTTAGTTAGGATACCCAACTTAGATAACTAGGTTGGCTTTGTGGAACTAGGCTAGATATAGCTTGATCACCTTACGATAGGCTGGGTGGCAAGTTAAGTGTGTGCATTTATATAACTAAGTCGACTTGTAAATGACGTAATGTCAAATTTATACTTATTTGGTCAAAGGTAGTCTCTCTACAGTCTCTCTACTCTTCCTCTCATAGATGACCCCCTTTTTGTAGTGTTTAGCGTATCGATAGATTTCATATGTAAATACATAGAAAACCTTATTCAGATTATATTACATAAGCTTGATATTAGCCTTCATATTAATTGTCGTGAACTATTACAGGATAGGGTATATTGTACCGTAGCTACGCTCTTATCGATGGAGAATAGTTTCTAGCTGCGAAAGAATTCTGAGTGTATGATATTTTATACGCAAGGTAACTAACCCTATGAGTTCTATCAATCTTTAAAGATAGATATTCACTTCAGAGATCTACCTCATATATTCTTAGGTCCATGGATTTATTCTGAGTCCAAAAGTTGTTTCATGTCTAAAGACGTTTTCTTGAGTTTTTAATAAACCACACACGATCTTAATTAATGGGGCTCTCGTCTAGTACGAGTATATTTGGTACTATTTAACATTTCTAGGGTTTCTATCATCCCCTTTAGGTTTATAAGAGTATAGTATATTTTATATAATACTCCCGCATTTTTCAACTTAGTTTCAAATTTTATTTAACAACAATTTATTTCAGTCCATTTTCTACATAGGAAGGTACTCTGGAAGTTTACTAATTACTTAATTAGAGAGAACCTATGAACAATGGTTAGGATAATAATCTTATAATGTCTCTAATATTCTTTAGTACTAATCATAAATTTTCTAGGAATTTTAGCGGTGTCCATAGGTTCTTAATCAATTATGAAACCCTATAGTAAAATAAGAAAAATTGTCATTGGGCTTAATACGATTTTATTATTCCAAAATTTTCCAACTACACTATTTATTGTAGTATTTCTCCTGGGTAGTAACCCCCTGTGGTATTTGTGTACCTTGATTTATACAAATGCCATACAATAATGGCAATTTACCAATTTACCCTCCTAAGGATCTACTTGGAATTGAAATGGCATTTCCTTGATTTTTCCAAATTATAAAGTAAATAGTAGACTTTATGGTGATTTATTATAATTTCCTAGGGTCAGCACTTTTTTATCATTAAGGATTTCATTTAGCCTTTTATTAGGATTTTCTACAATATGAGAATTGTACTTTCCGAATTAATACAATGGCTAATATAGTTGCAGTAGATGGCTTGATATTTTTATAAAGTTTAGGACAGCCTCTAGTATTTACCCTAATTTTTGCGGGATTTCTAGAGATATCTAAGTATTTTTAATAATTACCAATCAGTTTCTGTATTTATTTTATTTTCTAAATCTTCGGAAAAATGGCTGCACAGTACTGGGCCTAGCTAGCAAACGAGCTCCGGCCCAAGGCCGAATCAGCCCACGACGCCAGCGCGCCTCCGCCAGCACGGGATACGCGGAAAGCGTATTTAGCCGGGACGCCAACGCGCGATGCTGGCGCAACACCACGTTGCGCCACCACTTAAGCTGATCGGTGGGCCAAGGGCCCACTATTAGCGACTCAGGCGCCTTCGGACCGAAGCGCGCATGCGCAAAGCGGTTTACGGCCGGGTGGGGCCCGCACGCCAGCGTCTCAACGTACACTGGTCCGCACGAATCTTGGCACGCATATGACGGTTCGTAGTCATCGTCTTCCTCCCGTCGGTGACGCGGTCGACGGCGGCGGCTCCCGACGCGACGACGCTACGGCCACCTATGGGGCAAAAGCGTGCACGCACTAGCACGCACGAACTCTTGCGGGTTTAGATATGCTCGCGCCGAGGCCGAAGACGACCGGACGCAGCGGCGCGACGAGCAACGGCGCTGCAGTGAGCACGCCGAGGCGCTACGCCTATCTACAGACCTATTGGGCATGAAAATGGGCGACGAGCGAGAGAGGGCCATGGGGATGCTCACCACATGCTTGGCCGAGGGCGACGACACGCGAGGGAGCCTGGCGACGGTGAACTCCACGGCGACTGAAACAAGGGCGTCATGGACCCGGTTCTATAGGACGGCTACTCTGAAATTGAACGAGGGAAATGTTAGCAGCGAGGGGAGAAGGCCTCAGGCGAGAGGAATTGTACCAGAAGGTCATGCCGGGGCGGATTTGCACGCGGCGGCGATTTGGGGAAATTGGGGGAAAATGGGGAATGGGCGTTGGCGGGGTGGGACTTGCCTTAAAGGCGCGCAGTAAGTGGGGTGTCGGTCCTATAGCTAGTACAAGCGCCACGGGGGTGATGTTGGCAACGGGACGGGGCAGAACGCACGTGGCGACGAGCGGCTCAAAATCATCGGTCACTCTTAGAGCGACAAACCAACACAAGCTCGTATCTCGTGCACGATGACACCCACCATACAACAAATTGCTCTTGATCCCATTATTAGCTGTCCAAATTTTAATTAAAAAGTGATCTGTCCCACCGTAACCTAGCTATCAGGATCCACTTCCATTTCCAGATGATACAAGGATAAACCATTCATCATTTCCTCCCAACCAAGCATCGCTAAGCCACTAATCCTAAACGTATTTTTGGCCTACATGATAGTAATCCTAGTGGCGAGTTTTGTGTAGAGGTTGCATACTACGAAAGCATAACATGCAATTTGGAAATCTAAATTAAATTATCGCACGACTATTGAACATGGCAATTTTGATAAAACCTAGAAAAATTGGAGTTATGGAAAGAGTTGCCTTCAGGGTATTCTTGCTCCTGTGGGTCACCGATGTCGTCGACAAGACCTCCTTCGTCACACGAACCGATGTAATCATAGTAAAGATAATGAGCCAACAATAAATAATACCAAATAAAATAATAAAATATATTAAGTACATGCTATATAAAAATTACTAGAAGAAGATACGGATCTTACAAATTTATAGGAAGTACAATCGTTGGATTTGGAATTCAGAGGAATTTATAGCGAAAAGATGAAGGATCACTATTCAAGAGAAAATCGAGAAATTAGAAAAGGAAATTTTGGTTCACAGGTGCATTGCATTCAACCCACTAGGGCCTACCTCTCGAGAAGAAAGAGGAAGAAAGGGGAAGCACACAGCTAGCAGCCGAGTTGGCTTGGTTAGACAAAGTATGGCACAACCGACATCAAGGGGAAATAAGGAGCACCGTGGGCCCTAGCCAAGGTGAAGGAGTGCGCAGTGCAGCTCGAGCCTAGCAAGGCTAGCTTGGTGGCGCTTGGCCCAACAAAGACGAGGCCCAGTTAGAAGAGGCAAAAGAGTGACCCAAGCGGCTCGGCCTGCAGGGAAAGGGAAGCATGAGGCGGCCTAAAAGGAAGAGGGGAGAGAAGGGCGCTGCTTGGGAGAGAGGCTGGTGATCGGGCCCCACTTGTCGATGTCTAAGAGCAGGGGGAGGCGGTGGAGGAAGGCTTGGGTGGTTGAATCCGATGGCGGCTATGGTTCTCCGGTGAGGGAAAGGTGGTCGAAAGAGAGAGGGATTAAGAAATATTCTTCATTTTATTGGCAAATAAACTAGAAAAGGAGATTATATGGTCCATCGAGTTTATGTTTGTTCATATTCTATTGATTTAATCACAAAGGATATGCATCTTGTTTTGCACCGTTTTGAATCTAACTTTTTGCAAGAGTATATGGTAGAGTTGTGGATGACTCCAATTTAAAAAGAGAAGGATGATTTAACAACATGGATAGAAACATGGCACATCTTTCTCCTTCCACCACACATTCGTTGATGCGTGTTCCCTGCCGCCCGTGAAAGGACCACTTTGACATGCTGAGTAGGTACGAATGTTTTCGCTGAGACATTTAAGCCGTACATGTACTAGAGATTTTGCATGCTATTGGTCAACCTCTGACTTGGGCCAAGGACTAAAATTTCCAAAACTCCAAACCCAGTCTAAGTTGAAGTCCAAGTCGTACATGAGTCCAATTCGGCCAACACAAGCCAGCCTATCTTCGGAAGGGCCAGGTCACATACAAAATCCGTTCATGACTTTCTACCACTTAAAACAAAAGCACGTAAAGTAAGCTTTTCCAACGGACCTGAGAAACTCAATTTACGTTGAGTTCTAAGGGATTCAAGTTGGGTGGGTTGGATGGAGTGGAAAATATAATTTTATTTTTATTGGTTGGGTGTGAAGTGTGAACCCGTTAGTATTCCTGCAATTTTGTGATAATGTTGAACAACACACTTTTCACAAGGTGTATGATGGCTCAAAATATTCATTACAAATACAAAGAAAATAAGGAAAATAAAAATAATTTGAGGTGCTAGTTCTCAAATTATGAACTCCATAATATTATATAATGAAATGCAAAAATTAACTAAATTAACAAATATTCAAAAGAATACAAAACCATTATATAAAAATCAGGAAAAAAATGATGAGGTGTCAAATAGAATTTTGTTCAACATGTAAAATTCTAAACTCCACAATTTAATGTATGATATTATAAATTCAGACCAAATTTGAAGTTATAATATTTGTATTTGGTATTTCAAATATTGTTTACTCATAATTTGATGTGTTAAATAAAAGTGCATTTGACACCTCAATAGTCTCGCCCACACGCTGGGGTCTGAACGCCCGCCTGACGTGTGGGGCCCTCGCCCGGCGCCCTGAGGGGCTCGCCCACGCGCTGGGGCCTTGCTCGCCCGCCTGACGCGTGGGGCCCGCTCGATCTTCTTAGGACTCTTTGCACCCCGGTATTTATTACACCGACACCTCCTTTCTCTCTCCCCCTCTCGCTGCCTCCTCCCCCAAAATTGCCTGGGCGGCTTCGCTGCCGCCTAGGCGACTGCGAGTTAGCAATACCGTATTTTTATTGGTTGGGTGTGAACCCGTTAGTATTCCTGCAATTATGTAATAATGTTGAACAACACACTTTTCACACGGTGTATGATGGCTCAAAATATTCATAACAAATACAAAGAAAATAACGAAAACAAAGAAAATAATTTGAGGTGCTAGTTCTCAAATTATGACCTCCATGATATTATATAATGAAATGCAAAAATTAACTAAATTAACAAATATTCAAAAGAATACAAAACCATTATATAAAAATCAGGAAAAATGCTTAGGTGTCAAATAGAATTTTGTTCAACATGTAAAATTCTAAACTCCACAATTTAATGTATGATATTATAAATTCAAACCAAATTTGAAGTTATAATATTTGTATTTGGTATTTCAAATATTGTTTACTCATAATTTGATGTGTTAAATAAAAGTGCATTTGACACCTCAATAGTTTTTATGTTTTTTGAATTATTTTATATTTATTTTGAATATTTGTTCGAATAGTTGATTGTGGAGTTTAGAAGAGTTGAATACTTGTATTTTTTAATTAGTTTATATTTATTTTATTTGTTAAATCAGTTGATTGTGGAGTTGAGAAGAGTTAAATACTTGCATTTTAGCCAGAAGTCACTTTTGTTTTTTTTTAAAACGTATTTTTTAAAATATTTTGAGTTACGGCGGTGAATGGAAAGTGGGGTGGATCAAATTATGTTAAAATTATACTCTCTCCTTCCACAAAAGAATATCATTCTAGCATTCAAAATTTGTCGCACAAAAAATGTCATCCTGTGTTATGGATACCACTCCTTTTATTACTGCACTTTTACCCAATCACCCACTACTCTATGGCCAATTGTTAGGGTATGTTTGGATCGCTACCTTGATTCACCATGCCAACGAATGGCGTGCCCGCAGAGTTGGTCGTCGTTTGCTTGCCTGCCGCGGAAAGGCGTGCCATTGCCATGTGCGAGCGCGCCTTCGCACAGTAAACGCGGGCGAACGGGTTGGCAAAGGCGTCCGATTTGCTCGCCAACGCTCGCCAACTCGCGCGACGGCACGCCCGCGATTTGCGGCTGCTCGCGATTGGCACGGCGCGCGCTGGGCAGGATCCAAACACGCCCTTAGTCTTGTATGTGCATTAATTATGGGCAGGATCCAAACACGCCCTTAGTCTTGTATGTGCATTAATTATGTTTCATTTCCCAAAAAATCAGGGGCACATACGTCATTTGTTCTGAATATTAGTCTCTCCCTTTGAATGCTAGAATGATATTTTTTTGAGTAAAATACATGGCGGTCCCTAACCTATTAGTCAATTCTCGTCTAGGTCCCCAATATATGAAACTGCAGTTTTGGGCCCCTAATCTTTTTAACCGGGTCTGCCCCGGTCCAAACTTGCCACGTGACAACCCTAAAACTGATGTGGCGCTAACATGTCACGTAAAATAGTTTAAAAAAGGAGAAAATCATTAAAAACATAAAAATACGTGGAAAACATTTAAAAATTGCAAAAATCATTAAAATGTGGAAAAAGTATTTTAAAAATCATAAAATGAAAAAAAGAAAAATCATTGAAAACATACAGAAAATATCAAAATAATCATAAAAATATGGGAAAATCATTTAAAAAATGAAAAATCATGAAAAAATAAACATATAAAAAATTATAAACATATTAAAAAACATAAATATAGTGTGGTCGCCTTTAATCCATTTGTAGTTGTAAGCGCAAGACCTTTAACATCATGGCGTATGAGAGCCCTCAAGTGCTACATTTTCAAATTGTTTTACTTTTTTCCTAATTTTTTAGGATTTCTAAATTTTTTAGGATTTTTTCTAAATTTTTGAAGTAATTTATGGGACATGGACTGTCACGTACGTCAGCGCCACGTCAGCTCAAGGACTGTCACATGACAGTTTTGGATCGGAACGAACTCATTTAAAAAAATTAGGGACGTAAGACTGCAGTTTCATAGATTGCAGACCTGAATTAAAATTGACTAATATTTTATGGACCACCCGTGCATTTTACTTTTTTTTTTTTGGCACGAAGAGTGTACTGCTATGTGGTGGTGGTACGAAAAAATAACGCCTAAGCTTGTTCCACACGAAATTGCTATATAGCCAATTTCCCCTATTTTTCACATGCCTAGTCTACACATTCCTATTCTCCTGGAGACATGCATGCCCACAAATGCCGTAGAAAGTTTGATTTCACAGCAAGATCAGCTCAGATTAAACACTTAAGTCGCAAAGTTCAACTTGCACAAGCGAACGGATCTTGGAAAGCGTAACGTCAGAAACTACGCCATCAGGGAGCTCCGGAGCCCAGATCTCCTGCCCCGTCCACATCGCCATCCACCACATCTTGACTGTCCATCGCCGATCCGACGCTGCACAGATACCGGACGTGGTGAGCCCCACGATGTCTCTCCGCAGAAGATCAGGCCACACCTAATCCACCAAGTTGCCGCCCTTCCCATAAAATACTCGGCCTGAAAGTGGCTTAAAACCGAAGCAACGAGGCGGAAAAAAAAATGGGGAAAAAAGCTGAGAAAAAGGAAAAGAAAAGCTAAGGCGGAGGAAGAGTCGAGAAGGTTTTGGAGGAGGAGAGGAATGGGGAAGGGCAAGGTGCACCCGTCGCCGGCGGCGGTGGCCGGCGGGGAGACGGCGGAGGCGGTGCTAATCCGGCTGCTTCCCGCGGCGGTGCTGGCGATGGCGGCGCCGCTGGGGGAGGAGGGGAAGGAGGTGCTGGCGTACCTCGTCGCCGCGTCGCTGCGGTCGTCGGCGCCGCCGACGCCGGCGAGGGAGGAGGCGGAGGGGAGGAAGGGGCAGGGGCACCGGCCGGAGCTCGGGTGCGGGTGCTTCGGGTGCTACACGGCGTACTGGTCCCGGTGGAACGGGTCCCCGGAGCGCGACCGCGAGGCGATCCACCGCGCTATCGAGGCGTTCGAGGAGCACCTGGACAGGAAGGAGGAGGGGAAGGGCGGCGGCCGCCGGCGCAAGAAGCGCGCCGCCGCCAAGGACAAGGCATGGAAGGGCAAGGAGCCCGCCGCCGTCGAGCCTCCCCCAGCCCCGCCGCCGCCGCCGCCCGAGCAGGAGGAGACCGCCTCCTTGGTGGCCGCACCGGCAAGTCCAGAGCACATCCACGAGGAAAGTAACCCCAAGGAGGAAGAGAAGCCCACGGCCGCCGCCACCGGCGTGGAGGAGGAGCGGAGGAGGAGGGGGTGGGGCACCGGCGCGGTGGCCGGCGTGCTCAACTGGAGGGCGTGGGGACTCTGGGGGTCCCACTAGTCAGCGACACTACCAATCGCCTTCAGTTGGTGAGGGGTTTTGATGTTTCTCTGTGAGGGTTTAGGTGATTAGGTTTGATTAGGAGATGCCTAATATGTGCTTTAGCCAGTCCAATTAGCCTAATCCTTCCTACACCAGGACAATAATATGATTAATAATGATGGAGGCCATGTGTCTGGTTGCTCTGCTCTTGGGCAGATATATCCTCTCTGCTAGTATATGGTTTGATGGATGCATGGTTGGTGAATGTAAATAGAGATGTATGCATGTAAATATGTAAATTATAAATTATGCGCATAGGGTGTAAAATTGTGTGAATACCTCCTACTACTTTCAGATAGTTGATTAGGTTCAATTAAGGTCAAATCAAATCTTTGTGCTAATTGAGAAGTCGTTAGCTGCCCCAGCTTTGTGGGGGAGGCTTTGGTGGCAATCCCCTTTCAGGCTTTCTTGTTTGAGTGTGGGTTGTTAAGAGGCTTTAATGAGAGCTAATCTGGTAGTGGTACGGCATGGTTCAGGGGCGCCTTGCTTTGTAGCTAAGCAAGGGAATGAGGCACATATCAGATGCCGTTGCTGTGCCTCCTGTTGTACCCTACGCCATCTCAAACCATTTTTCTATATTCTATTTCTATATTCTTTTCTTCATTTTTTATCCATTCGAAAAGATTAATAACGAAAATAAAAGAAGCATTTTCTTCTAAAGGAAATGCACAAATTTTTTTTGAAGCCGTTAAAAACTTATATCGAAGATCTTGAGAGATCAGAATCTCTTCACGAAAAAAAATCCTATGAAAAGATACCATCGATGGTGTCATTGATCTTCCTTGTTGCTCTGTTTTTCATCGTTCTCAGCATTTTTCGTGCCACCATCAACCATGTATGCTTTTTTTTCTTGATAGGTCAACAGCCGCTGCTTACAGCCACATCCGCCATAGAGCTGGCCATATGGGCCATACTGGAGGAGAGATGAACTTTCCTCCATAGTGACATGGTCGAAATCATGGATTTAAATAGCGCGCTATAGCGCCTCTATAGCTTATGGGAGATACTGGCGCTACGCTTTTGACCATTTTGACGCTATTGACGCTAAGATCGCTATAGCGCGAAATAGCGCGCTAAACCGTGCCGCGAACAGGCCAATTTAGCGTTACTATAGCACTTTGGGTCAAAATTTAGTGCAGAGCTAAATTCAGCGGCTGGCAGCTCAAATCCACTCAATTGACCTACTGCTTGTCTCCATCTCCTACCTAGTTTGAGTGTTTTGTGTTTGTGTGCAGTACTGTTGTTACAGTGTTAGTGTGTTATTGTTATCTGTTGCTATGGTGGGTTGTTTGTGTGCTGTACGCCTGTACTGCTGTTACCTGTTGCCTTGTTGTTGGACTTGTTAAGTATTTAAGTTGTTAGGCTGTTAGACTAATATGTAGGAGAGCTGTAGAACTAACTTATGCTGACTTGTTGAATTTAAATAGCTGTTGTAATTCCCTACATTTTGCATGTTTTTTTTTTTTGAAAAAACGCTAAATGTCTTACCGTCGCTATAGCTCGTCTTAGCGTTTCTGGCAGGTATTCGCTAAAGTGTTTAGTGCGCTATTTAAAACACTGGTCGAAATACTACTGAGTACAAAGAATTGAGCATTAGCCGAAAGACGACAGCAAAACATCGTCGCCGAGAGACAAAATCAAGAGTTGGCGGCTACATTCGGGGGCTTAGAACTTGACGAAGATTGGAAAGGCCCCCAAAAATTTTATGCTTGTATTGTAGAGATTTAGGTTGTACTCTTTTTTCTTTGTCAAGGTTTTCTCAAATTGCATTTTTACTTGGTAAAATTTTTAACGAGGGAACCATGTAAATACACATTATTAAAATGCTCTGCAATACATTTTAAATATTTCTCTATATATATTTGAATTTTTAATTAATTACATGAATATGGTTCACATTTATGAATTTCTTAGATTTTTCTAAATTTTTTGACATATTACACGAAAACCGGGCCAACCCGCGCTAAACGAACCCAGGCTGGCCCCGTTCGTTCGGTTCAAGCAAGCCCGTAAACGAACCGTGCCGACCCGTTGGCCAGGTTTGAGATTCCGCCGGCGTCTCTTCTCCGTTCTTGCTTCCCTTCCCAGTTCCATTAATCCGGCCATTAGTTTTTGTTTCAACGGTTGCGATCAGGCTCCTGCTTAAGTTGCCGTCGCGATAGCAACTGCATGCGATCTGTGTGGATGGCCTTGAGAGGGTGGCATTGGCACCTGTCCCTTCTCTTGAGCTGATTCCCTTCTAATTTCTTTCTAGAAATATATTCGGTGTAAAATATTTTTTAATACATAAATGCAAAAAGATGACCATATTTTTGGGTCTCATCACGGAAAAAAATTTGGTGGAGACAGGTTGCAGTCCACGGGCACTGCATACCTGATGCAGATGCACGCCGAGTGGATGCTGCGCCCTCTCCACCGTTCGTCCGGCACCCCGTATCCACCAAACTCCCAGCGAGTGCTCAGCTCAGCCTCCCCGTCCCAGCTCAGCTCCGGCTTCGTTTCAGCCCACAATCACGTCACCTGCGCCGCCGCGATGAACTCGCAAGTCGCAACCCATATGTGATCCCTGCGCCGCTTCCACGAACTCGCGCTCGCCGCACTTGTCGCCCTCATCGTCGCCCTAAGCATCGCGAGATTGAGTGCGCCGTCTCCCACGAACTCGCCGCCGTGCTCGACGCGTAGTTGGCAGGAGGAGGAGACCAGGAGGAGCCCTCGTCCATGAATGCTCCCTCTGCCCTAGCACAAGACATAGCTGGACAGCGGCTGCTCACACTTGCGCATGAGGACGACGCGGTCGCCGGCGGTCTTGGCATCAACAGAGAGCAGGCAACGCAGGTAGCGTCATCACCTAGTTTCGTCATGTTTTTTTTCGTATGTACAGTTTCATCATGCATGATGTGCGCATATCCGAGGAAGAATATAGTACTTTGTACTGTGATGTAAATTTAATTCTCCACTAATTGTATCGCAGGTGGTTAATAAAATTGGGACAACTTTGATCGTTCCTGAAGTTGAAATGTCTTTCGAGTCAGAAAAAGAAGGTTATGAAATGTACAACACCTATGCCGGTAAGGTTGGGTTCAGTATTAGAAAGAGCCAAACAAAGCGCTGAGTAGATAAAACTATATATCAGAAATATATAGTTTGCAGTAACCAAGGGCATCCAAAAACTGAGTCATCACAAGACACTACAAGGACGGGTTGTGATGCTCGTGTTCAGTTTAGTATCAGCAGAGAGGGGATTTGGACAGTGGAAAAGGTTGTACTTGATGTCTTGATCACAATCATTATCTTGCTAGTCCAAATAAGTCACACAAACTGAGGTCTCAACGGCGTGTTATTAAAGCGGACAAAAAACTAATTGGCCAGATACGGGAAGCTGGGATGAAGCCAGCCCAGGTGTATGAGTTTATGAAGGAGTTCTATGGAGGAGCTGACAAAGTGCTATTCTCAAGGATGGATTGCAATAATGAGATTGGTCGCGAGCGCAACAAATACTTAGAATCCAATGATGTGCAAACACTGTTGGAATACTTGAAGAATAAGCAGATAGAGGATCCTACATTTTTTTATGCCATTGAAATAGATCAGGACGATGGTCGGATAGCTAACTTCTTTTGGGCAGATGGTCAGTCTAACATAGATTACGCATGCTTTGGCGATACCGTGTCATTTGATACCACCTTTCAGACTAATAAGTTTGAAATGCCTTTTGCTCCACTCCTTGGAACCAACCATCACAAGCAGGCAATAATTTTTGGGGCTGCATCTAGATGTGCTTCTACAGCATAAAACCTGCGCAGAATTAGCACAAATGTTAGTGTTCAGCAGGTAAACTACTCAACAATTGGAGAACTGTACTAATTGCATAGGTAACGGCCTCATCATTTGGCATATCATTGAAAAAACATCCTAGGACCTAAACACAGAACAAGATAACACTATCAGAGAGAAATCTCAGGATATGCATACCGAGGTGGTGCTTGGTGTGCTCGACGAGGCACCGACGGTGAGCCGGTAACGCGCAAGGGCGCCGACCTTGCTGGCCTCGCACCCCCCGGTGACCTCGTCGTTGGCGTCGGGCTCGTTCACCGCGAAACACCGGCTGGGGCGGGAGGCAAGGGGCGCGACGGGATGGAGGCGGCGTGGGCACCGACCCCGGGGAATGGCGATTGGTGGCGGCGGGGGAAGGAGGCTATGAGATGTGGGGAACGACGGAGCAATTGTCCCATCTATCTTGAGCCGAGCCGATCCGAATGTCTCTTCGCCTGGGAGCCAAGCCGAGAAGACATGGGAGCGGGGTGCCAGACGAACGGTGGAGAGGGCGCAGCATCCACGCGGCGTGCATCCGCATCAGGTATGCAGCGCCCGTGGTCTCCACCAAATTTTTTTCCCTCATCTCGGTGGTCCACTTAAAATATGGAAATATGAAAAACAATCACTATGGGTTTGTTAACAAATACAAAAGTAGGAGAGGAGAGTTCCACCTCAATTCATCTATACTCTATGTTGGATACAAGGTTTGATATCAACCTTTTGCATTTATGTATTGAAAAATATTTTACACAGAATATTTTGTCTTTCTTCCTTGAGATGCCCTGCTAATTTTTAGGCCCCTCTTTTCCTTGTGTCTATGACCGGTTTCATTACATTTTCCCCTTTCTTCTTTGGGTGTCGCCTGAGAAAGTGTGGTTTTAATTGGAAAGGCAGAATCTTTGCTTTAGCCCTCGTACAGCCAGCAATTTTTGTTTTATACGCGAAAAACTTCTTTCAAAGCTTGTAAAACCTTCTTTTCTATTTATAATTTTTGGTTTCTTTGAATCTGTTATCGAGAGTTCACAATTTTTTTAGACTATAATGTAGAGAATTTGGTTTCTCTAATTTTTTTCAGTTCTTTTATAACTTTTGCTAGGTGTTGTACACGGTGTTTATACGGGAGCCCTTGTGTACACGTGAAATGTTGCCAAGCTGAAAAGAAGAGCTTCACCAGTTGGCCATTGGTGCAATTTTGACTATCGAAAAGGAGGAAGTTTTCTTTATTTGACATTTTAAAAATTTGTCTACTATGTTAAGCACAAACAAAATTCTTGGCCTTTTTTTAGTGGAGGAGATTAATGAGGTTGTTAAGAGCATCCCCATCTCACCCCCTGTCAGCCGGCCTTCAAATTACTGTAGCAGCGATTTTTCCCGCCCAGAGCACACCCAGTGTCTTGCATGCTCAATTTCCGGCCAGCGAAATTCAAAAAAATTTGAAATAGAGGCTCATTTGAAGAGTCTCCTGGGGATGCTCTAAGGGCACCACCAGTCCAAATCTAAGTTAGGCTCTTCACCAACCGAGCAACTGAGCAAGTCATTTAGGCATCTAGGATGAACATTTGCATATTTGGTTTGTTCGGTTCGATATTGAAAAATGGTTATTGAAAACAAGGTAAAAAAATAAAATTGTGTCAAAAAAATAATTTAGGATGTCTCATTCTTGAGATCCACAATTCAGCATTTACCACTTTCCTTGTCAATGACATACTTGGAACCAATATATTAAGTGCGTCGAGAGTGGTAGATCCTAAATTGTCAATCTTTGATGAAATCTTTCTAAAAATCAATGTCGAAACAGGACAAATAGAATTAGTTTGTTTCACTAGTTCAGTATTTCGGTGTAGCATACCTTTCTAGACACTTATGAGCACCACACAAGCACTTGAGCAAACAAACAATCATTCAAATAGGAAAGAAGAAAACAAGAAACAAACGAGCAATAACAAATTACGAATGAGTGACCTTGGTGTCTTCGAGTTCAAGGCTTCGACCATGGCCCATGGTGGTCAGGGGCCTCGCAATAGAGCAGGAGTGGTGGCTATACAGAGAGGCTATAGAGTGAGCACTTAGGAAGGTCAGGGGTAGTGGGCCAACACCGTAGCGAAGAGAGGATTTAGAGTTCTTTTGCCATTTTCAAAAAACATAACTTTGAAATTGCCTTTTTATTTGGGTTCAATTACGGAAATGGGGCTGAGCCACTGCTGGCTAGAGCGCTACGGGGGTTGCCACCCCTGCCCCGAGCGGCAAGAGGTTTGCCGCTTCAGGGGGTGGCAAGAGGGGTTTCCGTTGCACGCCGGAGCGGCTAGGGACATGCCCGACTACCTTTATACCGTGTTCCAAGTTGCAATGAATTAGCATTTAAATAATAAACAAAATAGGTTTAACTCGGGCGCCCAATGGATCGACCTTGAGTTTGACTCGCACACGCCACTTGCATTGTCCCTTTACAAGTTTAATGCTCCACACATTTTTTTCTTTGTATCCTGCACTTTTTCTTCCTCTCTCATGTGGATTCAACAACTCCTACCTCCTACCCCCTAGCCCATTCCATCCATATCACTTCTCTCTCCTCTTCTATCCTTCGTATCTCATCCCCCTCTCCTCTCCTTTCTTCTCTCCTCTCGTGTATTGATGTGGATGCAGTGCGCACTAACGTGCTTGGAGATAGGCGAGAATCCATGTCGTGGTGTGTGCCATCTCCAGTAATGGCACATGAGGCAAATGTGGATGCGGATGGACGGGAGCTCAAGGGTGCGTGAGTACCAGCCTTTGTCGTGTCGAAGTACCGACCGATGGCGAGCTCGACCTTCTTCATGTCAAAGAAATCCAACTCTGACCGCGAGGTGATTTAGCTGTTTTTGAGAATGGATAGAGTCGTGGAGGAGATGAGGAAGAAGCTAGAGGCTGTAGAAGGCCATTTTGAGTTGGATGGTGAAGGCTAGGGAAGCTCCTTGATGATGAGTTGGATGACCACGGTGATTGGATCTTGTTATATTTGAGAAGTAAATCGCTATATTTGGGAGGATATGACCAGATTTGGGGAAGAAGATCCCAAATTTGGTCTGAAATACCATCATATAGGTACTACAATATCTCGATTGCTCTTGTGCAACACCATATTTGTCTTACTGAAATATTATTCTTTTTCCCACAAATGTTGACCTGAAACATCATCATGTGAGTACTGCAACATCTCGTTTGCTCTTGTGCAACATCATATTTGCCTTACTAAAGCATTCTTCTTTTTCCCCATACGATGTTGCAGCGTTTTCATTCTAAAGTTACTGTACTCTATGGTGCTTTCATTCAAATGTGAAAATGCTCTAATTAAAATGTTGTAGCAGGGTTTTTTTTATGTTTTGGTGCTCTAATTCAAATGTCACAGCAAAACATTTTTTGATGTTTTAGTGTTTACTTCTCAATGTTGCAATGTTTACTTTTCAATGTTGCATTGCTTTTACAATCAATGCTGCAGCAATTGATTTAATATACCGTAATGTTGTCCGATTTGGTGCAACAGTTTTGGTTCAAAAATACTACATCATTTTTCTAATGTACTGCAACATTTGTTTTACCAGACTATAACGATGTCGGATATTTTAAAAATGCATTGGAGGTCCAATGCGTAGTCCAATCCTTAATAAAATATAGTTTGAAGAAAAAATAATATAACATACCGTTAATGTTGTATGAAAAATTGTAAATAGTTTGATCATATAGCACACTAATCGCGACTCTTGGGCAACCTATTGCTATCATAGTTGTACTCGGAGTCTCACTGGTCTGAGTGGGTCAGAACATCCTTATCACTGTCATAGTTGGTAGGGAAGACATCTCTCAAGTTTAACATTCCCGAGTTGGAGGTCATCCTTGTGCTCCTCTGAGTCGATCCATTCAACTACATTTGCCCAACATGCACATTGTCGTTGTTGTCTTGGTTGATATGTAGGATGGCTGCTTCAGTGTGAGGGTGTCCACCGGGTGTGACATTTTGGGTAGGAACGTCTGATGGCTAGCCAAGAAGGTTGCTAGGACACTCTACACATGATTTGCAGTGCGGTCGAGGTTCTTCAAGTTTGTGCATTTTCCACGTAGAGGGAAGATGGCCTACGAAGGCTAGATGCATATGGGATAACCGCCCTTGCCTTGCCCTTCTTTTGGTGTGCCATGTATGGTTGTGTGATGTGATATCCGTTGGGGCCATAGCAACCCTTATATAGGGGCTGATGCATTGGATGCCCAGGATGAGAATAATTGCTATCACAAGGCTAGCTAGATAGGTAGTGCGGTCGCACAACAAACCGGTCAAGTTGCACAATAAAGGGGGGAACAGAGATGTAATGCGCTTGCGTGTTTTCAAAATGACCGGTCAAGTCACACAGACACAGAGTAAGGTTGGCACAGAGGTAATGCACCTGCACGCTTTCATAATGACTAGTCATGTTGCAGAGTAGTAAGAGCATGCGCTTTCACAGTGATCAGTTCGCATAGTGCTGGATGGTAGAGAGGTAATGTGCTTGCACAACACGCTCTCTCCCTTTCCTCTTCTTTCTCCCTTCCATGGTCTGTCTCCCATCCTAGCGAGCCCAAAATGCAAATGAGCACAGTGTTGTCGATTGACCCTAAATAGAGGGACTGTTTTTAGGAGGAGTGATATGTCCTCCACATGCACTTCCACCTAGTCTCCATGTCCACTCACCAATCACCACACGTATTGCCCAGGGACATGCCACTCCTGGCCGGGGCAGCATGTCCCTTGACGCTCTAATGCGGGGTGGTGGTGGTGGTGGTGTGTGTGTGTGTGGGGGGGGGGGGCTGTGGATGTGTGTGGCGGTGACACCCCTTGTTGCCGCACACCCGCATTTGATTTCAAATAAATGGTGTTTTTCAAAATTTTGATTTTTTTAATGGCAATGGCATGGAAATTTGGATTTAGAGTGGCATCCCTAACCCTATCCACGCAGCCGAATCCATTTTCATTTTTCAATTTATAATATTCGGTTCAAAATATCAAAACGAACAAAAGATTTTGGTATTTTATCTCAGTTCAATATTTTGGTTTCACGATTTTTCTACCCACCGCTAAAAAATCATTGATGCATTGTAGTGCAACACAAGTTTTCCTTTGGAAGCAAGCTAGCTCGAGGTCATGAATACGATAGTTCATCTTCTCTATGGCAAATACTACTTTCGGCATGTCAGTGAATATGGAAGCCTTGTATCACGAAGGAAGAGTTGCTTGATCTGCTTGCATGTGTTCCTTTATTGAGGAAATTGATTATTTGCCTCCAAAGTACTATAACTAATTGATATTTTGCCCATTTTGAATATTTAGCTATATCTTATCAAGCAAAGGGGATGAAAACCACATTAATGCCTCTTTGTTTTCAATGAACATTATAGTAGGTTGTCATAGTTCACTACAGGAAACAAAATTAGACTCATCGGCCGGAATCTTAGTGTTGGCGATCAGAACATACACCCACCGACATTGTCGTATCCAAGCCGCATAAGCGATTGGAGTGCGCAGCAGGGCCAAAATTTTGAATTTCAGAGTGCTCAAAAAGGATATGTGTCGGCGACCAAACCGAAACAACCAACACAAATCCACTTCTCCACAACCAAATAGGGCCCGAACGAAAGCACCAAGCTGAGGACCCACATGACAATGGGCGTTTCTTTCTTTGTCGTCAAGCCTTACAAATTACCATCGAGAAAAAGCTTGCACACACTGCCATGTGGGTCCTTCTTCGAGGTTCCCGTGGCCTAGCAGGTGGGTCACGGTTAACTCCGTATCATTGGTTTGTTATAGGCCACCGACATAGAGCCTAATGGGGGAGGTTCCTGTGCTAATGCCGCCCGAGACCTAGCAGGGATCTATGTCGGCAGCCTCTGTGCTTGCTGCTGATACAGATGTTAACCTTAAGAAAGGACCGAGCCCCTTAAGCTCATTAAGGATGGGGTTAAGCCGAGTAAATATGGCATTGACATTTTTATTTGAAAGCATTTTGAATTGATCATAATGTTCCTTGACAACCACTAGTCTACCCTCCTTAACAACTGAAGTTCCTTCGTGAATCTCGATGAATGTGATCCATATCTCGTGTACACTAGCGAGGTTGCTAACTGTATCGAAGACCTCCATGCTCAAACCACAAAACAACACGTTCATGATCTTAGCATCGGTCTCTAGGACCGCCCCGGTGGCAAAACCGCCCTGAATACTGCTATCGGGGGGTTATTTGCGTCGGTTTCAAAAGTTCGTGGGACTGGTTACCCGGTTTTCGAAGTCAGGGGATTATGTGCGCCCGGGTCGATACTTCAGGGGGTAAGTAGACTTTTCCTATACTGTATAGTTATTTTTGATGGTGTAGGTAATGATAGTTACTTGCTACAAAAATATTAATTATTTGTATTATACTATATTGTTATTTTTGATTGTGTAGCTACACCTAGGAATATTATAGTAGATCACACACACACAACGAGAGAAATAAAAAACCTCACATGCCCTGAGCAGGGCGGCGGTGAATAGCTCTAAAATTATTCAAAGTAGCATCGATTAATTTCCTATTTTTTTTTAAAAAAAAAACGTAGGCTAGATGTTGCATCCAATAAGCACTTTTGGTATCAAGAGAGTTTCTGCAGACCATTTAGGCCTTGTACATTATAGCTTAGTGTAGCATTTTATTGTAACAAAATTTGAGAGTCATTAAAAGATATTTAAATGTTTTTGAAAATAATTAAATATTTTTACAATCTTTGAGGGAACTACTAAAAGCCGTAAACAAATTGTTACGGATTATTACACCATATAGGCTATGTAAAAAGACAAATTTTATTACAGAGAAACGCTACGCTACGCTAAGATAAAAAAAACAAGGCCTTAGAATAATAAGCTATGGACATAAGCTATTGAAAAAAATAACAAGTTTGAGTAACTCATGTATAAAACAAGTGTCATTGGCAGGATTCAGGCCCTCCCTTATCTGACATTTGTCGAGTTGAAGCACAGGTGACAGTGAGAAACAATTCTTTACCTATATAAAGAACAACGCAACAAACAATATGGTATAGTTTAACCACAAGTCAAATTATAGGTGTAGTTTGAACAGAACGAGTTGGCCCTTAGTAATTTTATGTACTGTCAAAAGTATTACATCATTTTTGTTTTTGCATTTGATATATGTTATCCAGATTCTTCTATCAGTTCCTCTAATCCAATGATAGTTTACAAACACGGATCACTTAAAGGCAAATGTAGAATGACGAGAAAAAAATGAAGGCCTACATGAGTAATTCTTTTACAGGAAGTACCTTTTTCTAAGTGCCATTTCTTCATCCTTCTCTCCCGATAGTTCTCAACAGAGCATCCATTCCCTTGAAAAAGAACTCTTTATTAATTCTGATTTTTGAAACACAATTCAGGAGCTCCACCTCTTCTTATATAGTAATGCATAGAGTTTGACTAGGTTCAGCGTGGGACCTACTTGGGGGCGCCGGTCGGCCCTAGGGCGTGCGTGCCCTAGGCCAAGCCAGGCCCACCTCCTAAGGTGGTTTCCCAATAACTAGGACCAGAAAATGAGGAAATGCAACGAACTAACTAAATTAACTAGCTTGGAATTCGGACTGGCACAAGGCTTATAATAGACTAGCATGAGAGCACGCGCTCTGTTCTTTTTAAATCTAATTTTAAAAAAATATCATAAGTTTTATAGATTTTTACAATTTTTTCAATAAGTACTTGGACAATTTGTCAGTCTAAAGTTTGAAGAAACATTCAAATGATTACATTTTCTTAAGAAATCTCAAATGAAATTTCAATATTCAATTTGCAATATATAATTCATTCCAATGATTTAAAGTTCCAAATCATATTAATTTTTTCAGAAACTTAAATATTTTATGTGTCAAGTATTATGGAATTTCTAAATGACTACAATTTATAAGTATCCATGGAATTTTTTAATTCAAACTTTAGGGAAATCTTACAAGGATTAAATTTTATGAATAAAGATGGAAATGGTTTCTAAAATTGAATTTTCATGAACTTTTATATGATTCTTTTTTGAAAGAAGGTTTTTTTGGTACCTATGATATCATTTCTTGATTCTAAAAATTTGATGCGACAGTTAGTTTTTGAAAATATGTAAACCATTGTCAACTACATGGCCATGAAATTATTATTTTGATTTTTTAGGATTTGTAAGCGTTCACGAAGAGGAGGGAAAAGGAAGGCACAAAGTTCGCTTGCAAAAAAAACTATTTTTCCATCCTGATGATTTAAAGTTCGAAATCACACTAAATTATTTCTCTTTGGTTTTTGTTTGCTGGTCTATTCATGGTTTATTCTTTAAGCAAATACCTCTAAGTTGCATGATAAAAGGAAATAATGGAATAATTGGAGCTTTTAGAAGATTACAAAAATTTGAAAAGGCACATATTTTTTACACTGTTGCCATGGAATGAATATGTAGGCACCAACCCTTTTTCTAATGAACGCGGGGGCTGTCCGACGGGCGTCGGACGCGCCTCCCGTCCGACGCCCAGCGCTGGCCGTTGGATCTCATCCAACGGCCAGCGTAAGATCTTGAGAAAAGTTTTGTTATTTTTGTTTCGCCATGTAAAAAAATTCAAAAAATCAATAAAAATTCTCTAATGCATGTCTAATTCCACCAAATTTTTTGTATTGCTATACAACATTTATACACCTATATTTTTCTTTAAAAATCGTTTATATAAATGAATATTGATCATATAGATTTGAATTCATATAGATTTGAATAAAATTCATGTGAGACCTGACAATGATTAGAGAATATTTATAATCTTTAATGACTTTTTTGATTTTTTTTACATGGTGAAACAAAAATAACAAGTTTTTAAACAAGATCTAACGCTGGCCGTTGTATGGAGATCGAACGGCCAGAACTGGCCATCGAACGAGGGCGCGTCTGACGCCCGTCGGACCGCCCCCGCGTTCTTTTCTAATACGTCTTCCTAATTTGCCGCCCCACCTAATTCGAAATTAGAAATCCGGATGAACCTATGTTCAATTTTATGGATTTTTTGAAATGAGTCCAGGTTTTAATAACCACGCTTGTAACTTTTAATTCAAAATTTTATAAAACATTCCAATGATCTGAGCACGTACGAAAATGATTTATGAATTGAAATATTCATTTTTTTGTACTATTCGTCCTGGTGCTTTCAAGTTCCAAATTTGGTGAAATTATTAAACCTTGAAAATGCTATAATCATTTAATCTTATTTTCTAGGCTACGGGTTATCTTTAAATCCGTTTCTGTGATGTTTAAAATTCTATAAATTGTAATTTTGTTGAACTAAAAACTATATTTTATCCTAATTATGAATTGATTCCATTTTTTTTCATAATCATGTCAATAAGTTGGTAGATCGAAATTTCAAAAAATCTTTGAAAGCTTCATTTTTCGAAGTTTTTTTTTGGAAAAGGGCCACAGCCCCACCCCCATTTCTATTGAATAGAAACGAAAGCAACACGAGTTAAGTTGAGTTACAGGGAGCACCGCTAAACAAATCAACAGGGAGGAGATGACACAGCATCAGACTCCAGGCTGAACATGCTAACAAAAGTTCCAAAACACCACAAATTACAAAACATCCCGCAAATCAGCAGGGGTAGCTGACTAAGGCTAGACACTAACACAGAATAGCAAAGAAGCCAGCCAAAGGGACATCCACTGCAGCAGCTCCAAAATCTTCTACTGTTGCAGATTGCTGACAGATTTGAAGATCCCTTCAATGCCCATGTCCAAAAGTTCCTTATCGTCAGCTTTCATAAGACCTGCCCAGTATTTCAGAAAAGAACAGACAGTGTAAATTACAACAAGGGGTTTTTTTATTTTTCTCTTATCAAAACAGGATTGATTCCTAATCAGCCAGACAGCCCAGCAAACGGCTGCAAGGCCCATGAATCTTAGATGCTTTTTAGCACACAGAATTTCCTTCTCCCACTTGACATATTGCTTAGTATTTTTTGGCACCCAATTCACTTGAAAAGTGTCCGCTATCAATGTCACGACCCCCTGCGTCATCACAGGGGATCCGGCACCATGATCTGATACTAGCCCAGACTAGTACCTCATGATGGACAATTCAACGGCTATCATCGCTGGCATTCCATTATTATTCAAAATAACAGAGTAATACAAGGTAGCATCACAAGCTATTATAATAAGACAGATATTACCAAATATTAAGAACGAGATTGATAAAACTCAATGGGAATACCATCGGGACCAGGGGCTTTATTTTTACTCATGTTAAACAGAGATTTTTTAATCTCTCTTATGGTAAAGGGGATAGTTAAACTCTCATTATCTTCTAAAGAAACTTTTTCACAATCTTTCCAAACATTCTGCTTCATTCTAAAGCTACTACCATCTCCTTTCCCAAACAAAGATTTGTAAAACTTGGTAGCATGCTCCAACATGCAGTCATCCCCTTGAATAATGTGACCATCTTCATTTAAAGAGTCAATTAATTTCCCTCTCCTTTTGCCATTGGCCACCATGTGGAAATACTTGGTGTTATTATCTCCCTGCAATAACCACCTACTCTTGGAGTTTTGGTGCCAATTTCTTTCTTCTTCCTCAAAAATTTTCAGTACATCCACTTCACTTTCTAATTTGAGATTCCTTTCCATAATACTTATAGTATTACTGTCTTCCTTCTCCTCTAGCTTTTTAATTTTCCCCAACAGCTCCTCTTTTTGTTTTTTCCTAACTCCATAGACATGACCACCCCAACCTTTAAGGGTTTTCTTAACTTTTCTTATTTTGACCAGAAAGTTTTCAAGAGGATCCAACTTCCCAGTGGGCACATTCCAATTCTGATTTACAATCTGTAGGAAATTCTCATTATTCAGCCAACTAGACTGAAACTTAAATTTTTTCATTTTCTCCCTCTCCTCCACTCCAGCCTTCACAATCAGTGGATTATGATCTGACAGGATTCTTGCCACTTTCTGGATTCTTATCAAAGAAAATAAACTTTCCCACTCAAGGCTAACCAAGATTCTATCCAGTTTCTCTTTAGTGGGAACAGCATGGTTGTTGGACCAAGTAAATTGATTCCCATTATTACTGAGTTCTCTCAGAGCTACTTATCAATGATCTGATTAAAACACAAGGAATATTTGTCCAACGAATGGGCTTTATTATTATCCCCCAGACTCCTAAGGATGTTAAAATCCCCGCCCATCACCAAAGGAGTGTCAACTCGGTTGCAAAACATGTTCAATTCTTCCAAGAAGTCAGTTTTCTCATTCATTTGAGCTGGACCATAAACTCCCAGCACAGCCCACCTTTTATGACTTTTTTTATCCCAGATGTTTAGCAAAATCATATAATCTCCTTTCTTACAACTGGAAATTTCAAACTTATTTTCTTTGATACCAAGTAAAATGCCACCAGATTTACCTCTAGAAGGCACCCAGTTCCAAATGAACTGCTTACCATGATCAAATTCATTAAAGAAGTTATCCTCATAAGTCATCTTTTGGGTCTCACACAGGCAAATAATATCCACACTATGTTCAGATATTAGGTCTCTAATATATGAACTGATACCACTTTTATTGACCCCTCTACAATTCCAAAACACCATATTTACATTATGCATCATCACCATGTTTCACTTTTGATTTCTTTTTCTTAGGAAGACCCCTCAATTGAATGGTTGATCTCAACCCTTTCAATTGGGGTCCAACAGCCAGATCTCTAAGCTGTATATTAGGTTTCCTACCACGAGTTTTATTGAAGACAGGGGAAAAATCACTCCCTCCAGACCCATCATCCTCCCACCATTTCAACATAACCTCAGTGGCATCCTCTCTATTCACCTCTTGAACACTAACAGATATCTGATCCTGATTAGGCTTTGTAATATCTTTTTTAGCATTTTTGTTGCTTAACAACTCTCTAGATTTCTCCAAAGCTCTAAGCACATTAATCTTTTCTTTTTCTTTTTTATTAATTTTAACTCCAACATTTTTAGCTACCAAGATAATATCCTCATTAGTAAGCACAGCAAAGGAGTTAGAGTTTTGAATTATACCTTCCAAATTCTTTTTCTTCACCATCTGGGCTGCTTTATCTAGAATATGAGCATTAGAATCCTTGAGCCTAGAGCTTCTTCTGACAAGTTCAGCTGCCTTGCCTTCTTTTGCAATTACATGCTCTTTATAATTGGTAGCTTCAGATACCACGTCCTTCTCCTTTGGTTTTTCCACCTCTGCCACTTGTGATTCATGAATTTCCTTGATAATCACATTGGAGGATTTGTTGAGAAAGGACCCATACTCATTAATGTGGCCCTGCCTTTTGTCTTTCATAGTGTTCAAGCTGGGGCATTGCATCAGCCAAATGCTCTTTAAAGTGTTGAACTTGTCCAAATCACTTTTTGTTGTCATCATCTTGGATAAAGCCAGAGTTTCCTGCAGGATGGTTCCCTCTTCCTCCACACTCTCTGATTCTTGAGAGTTGTCAAATTGAATATCATAATTTTCTTCCTCACTCATCATAGCTTTGCCTTTACCCAAATTAGTCTTAGGAGGGGCAGATTGAGTGCCTCCCAGTTCATCCCCCATATGATTTTGTTCCTCTCCCCCTTTCATGCCCTTATCATACTTGGGTCTTTTAATCTGATCTTTTTTTTCCACTATTATCCACTTTAAACCCATCATCAGGATGATCACGTTTAACAAAGCCAACTGGCCACTCAACTTCAAAAGAGAAATCGTAAATCAGCATTCCAATAGCCCCCTCAGCATAATCTGGGATTTCTTCAATGTCTCTACAAGCAATTTTTACTCTGACATACTCCATTTTAAACATTGTGGTCATATCAATTTCCAAGGGTTCTCCAGCCAGATGGGAATATTGCCCACTTTCACCCACACTTCTTGAAGTTTCCCTTTTGCTCCGATATCTGGTTTCCATTGTTCAACCAAAAAACCAGCATCCACCAATCTCATGTTCATCACACCCAAGGCACTAACCTCTTCGATTTTCTTAACAGTGGGGAACCTCATCATAAACTGCCCTTCCTTGACAGGTTTAGCTATACATCTCCACACATTTGAGCCCATGAGAGTGCTAATGTCTAATTCGACATCTTTAGCCGTAGCCTCTCCTCTTATAATCTTAATGATAGCTGTGCAGTTCTGTTCTCTACTATTGGCTTCAGAAGTCACATTTTCTATTGCAAAGAATCCCTGACCCTTGCCAGCAAAACCACACAGTTTAGGAGCATAATCTGTTCTTTTCTTAGTCAAACACCACTTGGCAATATGACCATCCATACCGCATCTACCACAGCCTTTAGAGGCCTGACAATTCACTGCGATATGACCCATCTTCTTGCATTTGAAGCAAGGACCAACCTGCCTTTCTCCGAGATTCATACCAGAATTTGGCTCTTCCCTGGGGTGTTTCCAGTCCCCCTCTCTGTGGAACTTTGGGTTAGAGCTACCACTTTCGTCTTGATTTTTACCCAACCAACCCCAATCTCTATCTTGAGTCATCTCCTCTCTATGGCCCCATCTATCATCACCATTGTGGACCTCTTCCACAGATGGCATCTCAGAAATCTTGGATTGCCGTTCTCGGCGATCCTCGACCAAGAGATTCAAAGAACTGGGACCAGCAGAATGCAAATCTTTACCTAGAGTTGATTCTTTGACGGGGGCATCAACGTGCATAGGATCTTTTCTGACTTCTTTCCATTGACCACCTCCCTCCGCCTCTTCTTTGTTCGCGTTCCTCTTGATCTCCATGGCAGCTCCTTGTTCCTGGTCATGCGGGGAAGAACGAGACCAAGAAAACCTCCCCCTATCACCTCGACCTCTCCCCCAAAAACCATGGAAGCGACCCCGATCCCCTTGCTGGATTCCCCTTTCCTTCCCCCTCTCACCACCTCCCCACATCCTTGCCGCGTACGGAGATGGATCTCGCACCATCGCCGCGAAAGATCTCGAACCAGGGCGAGAGAGAGCGTTCTTTTGAACCCTAGAAACGCACTCGTTGCTCGGGGACCAGAGGTGAGAAAGGAGATCCTTCAGATCTGAGAACTGCCCCTTCCCACCATGCGAGTCCAAACTATCCCCCGACCGCGAGGGTAAAAGGGGAAACTCACCATCCCCAGCGAACAGCGGCCCGCCTCCGCTGCATCCCGACCGTTGGGAACCCGACATGTCGCCATTAGAGTCTTTCCTACCGTCAAGAGGCGGTTGCCATCCCATAGGCCCCTCATACAAGCGCCAACGACGTGTCGCACGGCCCCCAATGTTCATTCTCTCCGTCGGCTATTTCATTTTTCGAAGTATCCAATTGTTTTTAGATTTCAAACATTGAAGAATATTTGAATGGTTCATTTTTTATTTTGAGTAGGGATTTTACATGATATGAATTTTTTGAAATTATTTCTGCATTTTCTATTTCTTTGTGCGGTTGTATGACAGCTATCTGGCAGCAGTGTGGGGTGAAAATGGAGGATTCCAGGATTCGAACGCGGCAGGGTGGGTGCGTGTGCGCAGAGCTAGCGAGCCGGCTGTTGGTGCCGTTCTGCTTAGGGCATGGCCGGCCGGATTAGCCTCGTTTGTTTCAGATTAAGTTAAATTAAATTAAATTATATAAAAATTTGTTATTTTGTATAGGCCAAATGTTGTAATATTTTGTAGTTATTTTTGTGGGGTTTTAAATAGTTCTTCTTAGAATTCGCAAAATATGTTTTTCATAATTTTTTGAATTTTTTAAAATGTATATCGAGTGAGTGACAAATTTGCTACACTAAAATACAGCTCAACATTAATCTGAAATAAACAAGGCCTCAATGGGAGTACGATCGGATGGCTTTGAGTGGGCCACGTTCTGCCGGAGCCAAGAGCCACGTAGAGGGGCGGGCGCGCCTACTACGGGCGTTATATAATAACATAACAACCGGAGATCGAACACATTCCCCGAGAACCGCAGGGCAGTGAGCCGGTCGTATATCTGCGCAGAGCGGGCATTGCGTTGATGCCTCCGGACTCCGGAGGCGGCGTTGCCGCAGATATCAAGAACCGTCAGGTTCGCCCGGTGAATTTGTTGGAGATGTTCAGAGCATTAATCGCCGGTACGTCGTGGTAGTTCACGGGGAACGCGCCGGAGAGCCCGTTCATGCTGAGGTCGAGTACCCGCGAGCCGGCGCCTCGCCTAGTCCAGGCCTCGAGTCTATGGAACATGGAAACGAAACACCCTGCCATGCATCACAGGAAACGAAAGGCCATGGAGGCTCACGAAGGCCATATAGGCCTAGCAATCTCAGGATTTGAAGGGTTTCCTTAGTAGTTGACACTTGACAGATAAGTTCTTTACTTGTAAACATTTAACATCAGCATGTATGTAAAACGGCATTTTACTTCGAAAGATGGTGGATCGATTAATTCATATAAATTACAGCAATAAGAGAAATAACAAATATGCCATGAACTATATAAAAAATCATGTAATCTTCACAAATATGCATCAAAGCATATAGACACATGATTAACAACAAAATCAGATTCATGGCCAAACTCATTAATGGTTTATAAACATGAGTTCTACAGATCCGAAGACCAAACTCAGTTAAGCAAATAGAATTAAGGAAGCAATTTTTCCATGTTTAGCCTCATTTAAACAGCAGCATAGCTCAACTTAAGTTGGAATAAACCAGCACAAGCTCAAGTTTATTTATAGATGATTGCTCTCAGATTGTAGATTAACAGGTTGCTAAATGAATTTAAGCCTTCCATCATTAATCCAGCAGTATATCAAATACTAATCAAATATGAAATCATGACCAATTATACTAGTTCAGCACAGCCACAAAAAAGAGATTCAATCAACAATCCAGCATATGTATTTATGCACATTTGGTGCTCCACATGAATAACTCAACAATTGGCAAACCAACCAAGGGCAGTGAGCCAAAAGGTACAGCAGAAACAACACATGTTTGTGTAAACACCAAATACAGAGATTAAGTGTACAAACAGACCAGCAACATTAAGGCTTTGCCAAAGCCAAATTTCTCATCAATCCAACGCTAGCTATTCAAAAGAGCATCTACACCATGTGCAAAGATATATAGTGAATTGTAACACAAATGAAAAACAAGCGGTGCTGAACAGTATACAAATAGATCACTAGATAACATACTCAATAGTCTCATTCCAGGCAATCATCATTGAGCAATTTAGGAAAAGACAACACAATTGCAGTACTTCCAAACTGAGAGAATCAACCCCAATCCATAGAATAGGTCCCCAAATTCTACTCAATTGATCCACTGCACAATCAACAACAGGGAGAAATAAACCCTTACAGTGCGCCGGAATCGAGCCGGCGAGCGGTGGCAAAGCGCGAGTATCTCGCTGTCCCAGAAATCAAATCGCCGTGTTACACATGCAGCCACCGGCAAGAGACCCCGGAGATATGATGCCGTCACCCTCACCACAGCCAAAGGCCATGGGAGGAGCCCGAGGAGCAGCAGCGAGGACACGGCGACCACCTCGTGGCCGACGAGCACCAAAGCGAGAAAGAGAACACCACGACCACCACTGATGAGCCAGTAGCCGGCTGGAGCTCCGGCGAGACCTCGCCCAAGAACTAGTCTGCAGCGGTGAGTTAGAGAGGGGAAAAACCAAGTGGAAACTCCATCTTCATATATAGAGAGAGAGAGAGGCACCCATATATGGGATGGCGGTGCAACAACTCCCGAGAAAGTCGGCCACCACGCCCACGCACGTAGCGACCGCAACACCCGGAGAGACGAAGTCGCAGCCGCCGCCTCCATGCCAAAGGTTCGAAGGAACCCTATGTCGGTGTCTGGGAAACGCGCCTCGGAGGGCAGCGGGTCCACGGACCGATAGACGAATTTGTAGTTGGAGTGAGGCCCAACAACAACCCTTCCCAGCAGCCCAGGGCGGCGACCGAGCTCACGGGGGCTCTGGCCGCGCGGTCTTCTCGGACTAGGCCTGGTGCGACTTAGCGATTCGAGTACAGATCCGTCGTACAATGAGAAAGGAAGAGGAGAGAAAGAGAAAGGCGAAGGAAATACAAACCGTGAAGACACAAGCGATTTTACCCTGGTTCGAGCCCCCACTGCCGGGTAATAGCTCTACTCCAGCTCTCATTGATTATGTGGTGGAAAATAGTACAAGGGTGCCGGGACCGCGCTTGAAGGCACTGATCCCGAGCTTACAAGGGAGTATCGGACACTCATGTGGCTAAGGACTACAGCTACTGCTCGGAAAGTTTCGGATGCGTGTGTTGCCTGGATTGCTTGTTATCACTTGCCCCCGATCGGGCCCGAGGCCTTTCCTTTTATAGGCGCGGCGGGTCGCCCGGAGCTGATACGGCGGGTCCCACGCCCATCTCTGCTTTGCCCATCTTTAGTGGCGGCGCCCTTGTCTCCTTTCGGGGCTCCGTCCTGTCTGTGGCCTGCAAAGAGAAACTGGTCTGGTCAGTACTGGACACGTGTTCGTCTTGGAATGCCAATACGGGGAAGCAGGCTGCACAGGGAGAAAGCACTTTCCCTTTATCCCCGAAATAGTATTGACTGGACCGAGTCAGCCCGCACCATCCGTTGAGGGCGTCACGTACCGTAACAACAGTTGCCGCCTACCCATGGGCAAACGACAAATCGAGCTGCCCGCGTGCCTCTCCCCGGGCTAAGTAGGCCCCGGGGAGATACAGTTCTTTCCGGTCAAGGCCGAGGAAAGTATGGTGGGGCACGGCAGCCGTCGCCGCCTGCCCAAGGACAAGCGGACTGTCCGCGGGACCCTCCCCTGGGCTAAGGATAGCCCGAGAGGTGCGCCGTGCTCCTGGCTAGGTCCTAGGGAGGTGCGGTTGGCTTGGTCAAGCCCGAGGATGACCCCGGCGGGCCAGACGTCCCTCCTGGTACGGCCGAGGGTGGCCTTTCAGGCTTTCTGTACGCGTGGCAGGCCGATACGGATCCGGCGCAAGGCCCATCTAGGGGGGTCTCTCACAAATCACCAACACCCTAGCACAGGCAAGCCATCGGGGCGGCACAGCTGGCCCTCATCTCCTCTTTAGCAGTTAAATGGGCCAAGGCCCATTTCATTGCCGGGCAAAAGCCGAACAGATAGAGCCAAATAGTAGAATTAAATATTGTTCTGACTTTATTTAAATTCAAAATTAAAAAAAATTTCACATTTTAAATAATTAAAAAAATAGCCTCCTAGCGTCGGTCCATCGGGCGCTATATATTAATCGCCCATTCGACGGGCGTTATTTAAAGCGCATAGTGTCTAGCGCTGCACCACCGGGCATTTAATAGCTCCAAAGGCCCGGGGCATGCGCTAGGTAATAATCGCCTGTTCAGCAGGCATTTAATGCGGCGCGGGAATTAATCGCCCGATGGACGGGTGCTAAATCGCCCACGACCCTCGCGCGGCCGGCGCTGCATCGGCACAGTGCTCATTTTGCACCCAGCGCAGAGGGAGAGGAGAAAGAGAGGGAGGAGAGGAGAAGGAGAGGAGAAAGAGAGGAGAAAGAGGAGAAGAGGAGAAAGAGAGGGAGAAGAGCAGGAGGAGGAGGAAGAGAGGGAGAAGAGGAGTGAAAAAAGGTAATTTTTAAACCCTTTCGTATTTTTATTTCGTAATACTTGAAAACAAGGTAGGTTAGCAATATGCCACATGATAAATTGAATATTTCATTTAAAGCCTAAATTTAGCGATTAGGTTCCGATAATAAGTAGCTGTATTTTATGTAATTTTCTGATATGGATTTTGTATGACATATGTAAATTAGTTTTAGGATTTAATGTTTTATAATATGTGCGGTAGATTGTAGACTATATTTAGGGTTATAACTAGGGTTGTAAGGGAGGGCAATACGTTGATTTAATGCGTATGTTAATTTTTGTACAGTTTACGGTTAGGGTTTATAAATTTAGAGAACATGTGTAGGGTAGTAGACTATATTTAGGTCTGTCGTTAGGGTAGTAGCAGGCTCGATTTATATGAAGCATAATGCAGTAGGTTTAATGCATAGTATAAAGGATTAAAAGTGATAAATCTTTAAGATGTTTTTGTCGGTACGGAAATAATTAAAAATTATTAGTAGTTCATTGCGTTTTTGTACAGGGTCAATGATAGAAAGAAAATATTTTAATGTTCATTACGGACAAGGGGATATCAATTTTGGTCCAGACGGGGTAGACCTATCTATGTTCCGGTCAGTGATGTTGGGGATATCTAGGCCCACGGAGAGAACGTTACCAGGGTTTGAAAATTGGCTGTTAAGGACGTTCAAAATTAACCCCGAAGAATATAGTCTGGATATCAGCGCTGTTGTTAGCCGTGCAATGGAAAGACCTTATTGGGAGTTGCTACCGATAAAGGCAACCCGAGGATGGAGTCGTTATGTTGAGATCGCCACTGAACGAGGACTGCCACTAGCACTTCTTGTTCTGGCGAAATACAGGGAACAAAATGAAGAAGCGTTGCATAAACCTATCGAAGGAGCACATGTAGTGCAGGAAGAGGTGCAGGAAGATGGTGACGACACTGAGCATGTGGTGCAGGAAGAGGTGGAGGAGGCACGGGAGGGATCAAGTGAGCAACAAACAACACAGGAACCCACAGGTGCGGCAGATGAGGGGGAGCATATTGAAGCTATAGTTGCGGAGATGGAGGCCGAGGATGCTGAGCACGAGCAAGTCCCTGAGGAAGATGTGTCAGACGATGAGAGTCCCGGTGGGTTTCAAAATGTCATGCCGGTTGAGTGGAACTCATCGAGCTTTGCGGAGCTATCTATCCGAGAAGGCACTCAAACAGACTGGGAATACCACTAGAACGAGGTGACACAAGGAGCGACATACCCCTCAAAGGAAGAATTGCTGACAGCCGTGAAGCTTTCGGCATTATCATTTATGAGAGAATTCAGGGTTGTGAAATGTAGTCAAAGTGTGTACGATGTGATGTGTGTTGTCCCTGGTTGTCCTTGGCGTGTGCATGCCTTTAAAGGAAAGTGGATGGAATACTGGGTTTGTTCAATAGTGAGGAAGCATAATTGTACGGTGACTGAGGTAAGACAGAAACACAAAAATCTAACATCGACAATGGTAGCACAGATAATGCAGACTCAAATAGCACAGAATGTGAACTACGAGACTCGGTCTATCATTCGAGCCATGGAGAAACAATTTCAGTACACTATTCCGTTTGCAACTGCTTGGAAGGCAAAGCAAAGGCATTAGAGATGAGGTTTGGGACATATGAAGCATCTTATGCGAATATGCCATCCCTGTTGGCGGCCATAGCTAGGAGGAATGTGGGTACATATTATGATTATAAAGAGGTGGAGGCAGAGGGCGATGATGTTGGCAAGTTCGTTTTGCAGCGGGTTTTCTTTGCTTTGGGGCAGTGCATCAGGGGATTTCAAAATTGTCCTCCAGTTCTATGTGCTGACGAAACATTCCTAACTGGCAAGTATAAGGGGCAAATCTTGACAGCAATTACCGTTGACGGCAACAACCAGATTCTGCCGGTGGCATTTGCTTTTGTGGAAGGTGAGAATACTGAGAGCTGGTACTGGTTCTTAGAGAGGGTGAAGCATGCGGTTGTTGTTGGCATACCATATGTTTATATCATTTATGACAGTCATCTTGGATTGTTGGCGGCGATCGAAAAAATTAAGTTTGGGTCTGACTATCGAGCTGCTCAGTGGCCGGACATTCATACCCGGTGGTGCATGAGACACATGGGTGCTAATTTCTTTAGCCAATTCAAGAGTAAACACTTAATGAATCTGTTTAAGCGGTTGTGTAAGCAAAATCAGCAGCGTAAGTTCAATCGGCCGTGGCAGACGTTAGACGAGCTGACCACGAAGCATACCAGGGAGGCTTGGAACGTGAGGAACAGAAGAATTACAAACTTTTCAGAATGGATTGAAGACTGCCCGAAAGAGAAGTGGGCATTGCTGTATGATTCTGAAGGCTGTAGATTCGGAATCATGACGACAAATTTGGCGGAGGTATATAACTAGGTCATGAGAGGTACCAGGGCACTGCCGCTCGTAGCAATTGTCGAAGGGATTCTGCACCAAACATGCAAATATTTCATGGACCGGTATCGAGCAGCCTCAATTGCCATGTCTGACAATCGGTTGTTTTTTTTCTGAGGTTGTGACAAAGTACATTGTTGAAAAGGTTAAAAAGGCACAGCTACACTCACCTCAAGCAATGGGTACCGACGAGTTGAGGTATGAAGTTCACTGCATGGATAGGGCTCGCTTTGGGCGCAAACGTCAGAAAAACAGACAGGAGTGTATTCTTACTGATGAGCAATGCAAGTGCTCGTGTCGTAAGCCATCAAAATTAACCATATTAGGTTACAAAAAGGTTATTCAAAATAAACTCGACTTTTCGCAGGCACAGGATTGTGGCTTTACAAAATGGATGGATGATCCATACCCCATGGCTGCATCTACATACATAGACTATCTGCACGGAAGAATAGAATAGTTACAACATTGAGTAAATGGTCTACTGAGTGTGCAAGAGAGAGAGTGGGAGCGAACACGATTAATTTTTGACCCACAATTTGAGGTGAACCCCCCATGCACCAATTATACATGCCTTTGTGGATGTCACTATCCCGACAGTCCGAACGAACTAGTGCGCTACAGGCGAAATAAATTTCGGAGGGAGTACGGGCACATCGAAGACCCAGACTTCGTACAAAACCATTCATGCAGTACTCGGTGGTGCATTTGTCCATGTCATTTTCCAGATCAACTGCCTTAAACGCACGCGTACTTGTATTCCGATCGAAGTCAGAAAAAACAAAGTGTTATTTTACCTTCTCCTATCATTCCCGGTTGTCACCGTCAAATTTTATAGTTTTTTAGAACCGATGATTAAATATTAAAACAAATTGATTAACGTGATACAAGTCATGGCACGTATGATGTATAAAACAATTTATCATATTAGCGCATCATAACTAAACCTACATGCCTTAGGAGATTTCAAAATATAGTTGTTCCACACGATAATCACTCTACTGGGTATAACGGGGGTATTTCCCCTTCGCAAACGCGCTAGGTCCTGCTTCCCTAGCTCTAACAGCCATCTCGCGCTTTCTGGCACGGTCGGCCTCCCGCTCATTCAACTACCGCTACCGGTCTGCTTCGCACTAAGCTTGAAACTCCTCTCTCGCAACCTTGTTTCTTTCTTCCTTGAGTGCGTCTTGCCACCGTTCCTCGGCCATAGCATGATGCCTCGCCGCTTCTCTTTGCATTTCCCGCTCCTGCTCAGAAGTTTGCTCCGCGTTCAAATATTGGATAAACTCGCACAATGGAGGCTAATAAAATTGAAGTTAGCTTTTGCGTCTATATGTTCTTTATCAAACATAGAAGTAAGAAGTCATTTACAGGGTACTTTGCCATCCTCTCCATCTCGGGTGTTCGCTCGTACGCATAGTTTGCGCACTTCCAATAACGTCTCCCGTAAGTGTAACCCATGTCTTCAGACATTCTTAAAATTGCAAAGACTGCCGCAGAGACACACGGGCCGCTGAACATCTCTTGCGACAGATTGATGAATAGACTCCATTGGTGGCGATGGGAATTCCATGTCACTCTACTCGTGGACAGAGATTGTTTCTAAACTGAAGTGCTTCCCACTCTGCCCGTCTGAATATCTTGCCAGCTGCTCCCCTTTTTAAAGCCGAGCGTGTGTCAATTAAATTATCAAAAAACATCTAATTAATTCATCCCTAATTAGCAATTTATTATCAAAACGCGTTACGACAAATATCTGGTTGCATGCAGGTATTGATGGCTGCAGTGTGAGCCTGCAAGAATCCGAAGAGTGGTAGGCATGAAGTGATAGCACGAACACTTTATGGTAGTGGTCAGGAATCCGATGGCAGTGGCAGGCAGGAATTGACGGCGGTGGCAGCAGGCACGAATTGATGGCAGTGGGAATCCGATGGAAAAACACTACAGACAAAAAACGAGAGAATCCAATGCCAGGAGGTCCACTGGCATATAAAGCGCCCACTTGATGGGCGACTAATATGAAGCGCCTGTTGGACGGGCGATATTTAAATAGCGCCCCATGGACGGGCGTTATTTAAATATCGCTCAATGGGCGGGTGCTATTTAAATATCGCCCAATGGGCAGGCGTTTTATAGTTAGTCGCCCGTCTGCTGGGCGTTTTAAAAAGAACTCCCGACTATCGGACGCCGGGATGCTATTTTTTTAATTAATTTTAAAGGAAAATTATTTTTTAATTTTTATTTAAATTAAAGCCAGTACAGTATAAAATTCCAAATAGTATGCCAGCATAATTCTCTCTCCAACTGCTCCAGTGCACACAAAATGGCTACCAATGAACGGTGCGAGCAAAATGGATATACATCCTTGAAAGCCATCGATAGTTCACAGTACGTTTACATAGAAAATGTTCCGTGAAGTAACAAATGGGCACAATGATAGTGCATGCAACATCAGACATTATATGCATACAGAGCAATACGGTGGCTATCTTACCTTGAGACGTTCAAAAATTGTAAATGCTATGGCCTTTTGGCTCTAGGTAAAAAAATAGCTGGATTAAATAACCTTAAGCAATCAAACAATCAACCCATTGAAAGAACTAAACAAATGTGACAGAAACGAGAACTTAATATAAATCACAGACACAACATTTGTTCTTTTGCATTTAAGGAAGTAAGAGTTGTGTAATGCAATCTAAACCGCTTAACCCACCATTTCCTGATACGAGTTCAGTTACAATTTGCAGTATTGCGCCAGCGCACAGGCACACACAAAGAGAGGTCAATACAAAACATAAGGAAACTATTGTTACCATCAACTTAAATCTTGAGGAAAGGGACTTGAAGCCGAGATATAGAGTATATACTACTTCGCATTCCACCTAAGCTGTGTAAACCAGTCCAACGGAACAACCCTTCATAGGGTCAAATCCTAAAGAAAAAAAATCTGTCATCCACACACTAAATCTAAAACGTGCGCTACTCAGTCAGCACCAAAATGGAGTCATGACCTAAGCTGTTGCTTGGGCAACAAATTTCCATGTGAAGATCAAATAAAAAACATATAAGAGAACAATAAAGTTACCTGATGTGTCTTACAGTAAACAATGACACGCACTGATGCACTGTTATAAAAAGTACTTACTCAGCCATCTCTATGAGGAACGATACATATCATAAGTTTCCCTTTGGGAAGCTTTGAAATTAGACCATCCACTCCAAAATCTATAAGAAAACATGAATATCATTTCTTTTTAAAAAAAGTGAAAGCGTCTTAAGTCTTTGGGAATTGGGACTTACGGCTTAGGTGGCATGCCGTTGGCCTGCAACTGCAGTTAACGTTTTATCAGCACTGGAGGATAAGGAATTACAACCTTCACTGCATAGAGCTCAATTTCGTTAAGTTCCAAAATTTTTCCAGTGCTTCCATTGATCCTCCGGGATGTGTTGGTGCAAGTGCTCCAGCGCATTTCTGTGGAAGTCTAGTATCGACTCAAAGTTATCCTTGTAATGTGTAGGTCTCGTCATTGGATCAGCTGTATCCTAATCAGCTGTAGCAGGCAGAGCTGCCAAGTGGAGCACTGGGAGGAGTCCTAGCCTGAGAACCTCTAACAAGTGGAGAACTGGGAGAACCTCTACCATATATAGCACTGTGAGAAGTCCTAGCCTGAGCTGCTAAGCTCAACTGAGTACTGACAGGAGTGCTTCTCTGGACAGTCTGGTTAGCATCAAACAAGAATACACCGTGAAGAATAGTATTGATTGAATTTCTGACTTTCGTTGTCCAGCTATAACCAGCAAAAGGAAGCCTACCAAAAATTTGTTTTAGTTGTCGACTATATCCAAGTTGGCCTCTCCGAAGTAGAACAGAAACCATGTGCAGCATACTAAGTAGATTCTGGCGGCTTGCAGAGGGCATCAGAGCAATGTGATAACGCAAGTATTCTTCAAACCAACGTGTTGCAGCCTCTTCTGTTGTTGCATTGCTCAAGTCAGAATTAAGGATATCAAACAAAAGCACTGTATCATAGTAGGGCAGCATTATGGCGATTATGGCATGAACACTACAAGAAGAACCCTCCTTTGCCAACGCATACCTCACAGCGTTTTCTTTATGCGTTGTACAAAATATGGTAACCACGCATTTTTGTATTGCAAACTCTAATCCGTGGTAGGCTAGATGGATAAACTACGGAATGCATGCATTGCAATTGATGCGCTGCCAATATGTGAAATTAGATTGCTTTATTTTTTAGATCTACTCTTAATAAAAATATTATAAATTTCCAAAAATAATATAATTGTTATATGTATCTATGGTAGGAACCTTTTTATGGTGCCAAAACCTCCTATTATCCGGGGTGAAAACGGATCGGGTACTATCCGACGGGTACCTGACCCGATTCGTGGCGGTAAGAAAATGGGTTAAGAAATTTTTTAACCGTCTGGTCTTGGGTCGGGTTTGGATAATACACGAAATTTTTCAGACGGGTCGGATATAATATCAGAGCTACCCGATAGATTCGGCTCAGATTCAGGTATCCGATAGTTTAGAACATTCGAGCTGTTAGGCAGCCCATTAGCCCAACAAGCCAACAATCCACTGCGAACAATCCTTTCTCTCCTCTCTGATCCTTGGGCTCCACCCCTTCCCATCCTCTCCCTCACCTTCAGGCGCCGCCTAGGGCCGGTGGCTCCCCTCCTCCCGCGGCGGCGGTGCGGCCCTTGCCCTCCACATGCCATGACGGCGGCCCGGCACTCCCCTGCCTCTGGATCGGGCCGGCGGCGCCCCTTCTCTGACTTCGGCGCGGCGGCGGCCCCCCTTCTCCCCGGCCTGGCCTGGCGCAGCGGCTGCACCCGGCGCCTCCTCTACCCGGCCTGTAGCACGGCCTCCTCCTCAACCGGGCAGCCGGCGGCTCCCCTCTCCTCGGCCCGGCGCGGCGGCGGTTACCCTCCTCCTCGCACGGCGACGGTGTGCCACGACGGCGGCCCGACGCTCCCCTGCCTACCTCCTCTCCTATGGTGCGACGCCGCCGTCTCTTGGCCACGCTGTCGCCCGTCCCTGCTCAAGAAATCCCAATTCAAGAAACCCCAACTCCTGCCATTGAGGTATTAGAGCTTAAGTTCCTACCTTGTCACGCCTCATTGAACTGTGTATCACTGGCAAAAAAATTCTATAGTTTCAGTAGTAAGAATCAAGGCAAAACATTATGAGCAGAGAATTAAGTGCTCTATGCACAATGCTCGGCATACATAGTATGTTGAATGTTCTCATATTATACTATTGGTATATTACTATAGATATATATTCAACACTAAAGCCAATATAGTACATGATTTGCGGGTGTAGAGCATTCACTTTAGATCATGTTACTGATTGTTTTTTTTTTAAGAAATGGACCTTTTGTTCTCTAGTGAATTTATCTTTAAAGATTAATCTAATTAATGCAATTTTACATCATATCTTACAGGTTCTTAAAGAGTAAGTCAATTGGTTGCCATTGGCAAGGTCAAAAGTTTGCTGTGAGTGGGATAGTAGGAAGGAGCCAAAAGATGAAGTTTATATATATTTGGAGGTATCTATGAATCTTTTCACTTAAGTAGGCCATACAACTATTAAAGAGAAAATGCAAAGGACTTGTAGCTGCAGTAACGACGAGCAAAAGTTATTTCTACATTATCTTTGAGAAGACTTTCCACTCTATGTGGCCATTTCTTGAAGGTTAACACAACTACATAAGAGATGCAAACAAGTGGTAGAAAGTGAGTAGTTGTTGAGAAGAGTTTTAAGAGAAATTAAAAAAAGGGCCAGTTTTGGTGTGTTATATAAAATAGTGCATCCATTTTTGTGATCTTCATTTCATAAATTGAAAGTGTAAAGATAAAAGAACTATGTTAACATTGGCATACTTTTTTTATGCATGCATATTAAGTGTTTCTCTTAAATTATCTATCACTGACAATTTGGTATGTGTATCCAAACTACTCTCGATCTCTATGCTTTATGCCAATAAAATTGTTTTTATTTTTTGAATTACTGTGACAACATTTTCCTTGTAATTTACAATAACTTCATGTTACTGAAAATATAGCTACTGCAGTAACAATAAATTTATATTATTTCTTGGTTGTCGGCTTTCATTTCTATTCCTAATGTACAACTATTTCTTTTGCTCATAACTATCCACTATCCAGTGCAGTTTGTTCGTTGATGCCAATGTTTGGATGGTTGAACCTCATTACATTTTTAGTAGGTGAGCTACTATTGTATTTATATTATATGGAATATGTATTATTATTGTCGTAAGTTCTAAGGAAAAAACTAAGTATTTCTCATGTATGCAGGGTACTTACAAGGTCGAAAGTTTGATAGTTGAGACCCACATGAACTCCGATGGAGGAAAACTATAAAAGAAGGCTGGACTTAGTATTGTGAAGAAGTCATGGATGTTCATTACTATATTGTAATTTTTTT
>SPJY01012380.1:996451-1045893 GCA_005191435.1 Raddia distichophylla | reverse complement strand
AGGCAGGGGCGGACGCAGACAAAAATAATAGGGGGGGCTGACCTAAATGGCTCAAGGCCTAAATCTACAGTCTAGCCCCTGCTTTCTTTATATTTACACTAAAAATTATAGGGGGGGCTAAGGGGGGGCTCCACTGTCATATACCGCGTAGGGGGGGCTGGAGCCCCCCCAGCCCCACCGGTAGATCCGCCCCTGTACCTATGTATATGTGAGTATGTGACTTTGTCACCTTGAAGTGGTGAACCCCGGTAGATTTTGCTCTAGTTCCGCCCCTGCCTGCTTATATATGTGTTCTATGTGTTTTATCGTCATCTTTGTATGTAGTACATGGATAACGTGCATACTACTACTCGCCCATTTGTGCCACCTAGATGGTGGCTTTTATATGGCACAGGAGTTCAAGCACAGGCATCCTCTGAAGATTTGCCGATCGTATCGAGAGGTTTTACCGATGTCCCATATTTGAGGTGCGTATACCATCAAAATTAACCATATCATGTTACAAAGAGGTTATTCAAAATTAACTCGACTTTTCACAGGCACAGGATTGTGGCTTTACAAAATGGATGGATGATCCATACCCCATGACTGCATCTACATACATAGACTATCCGCACGGAAGAATAGAACAGTTACAATATCGAGCAAATGGTCTACTAAGTGTGCAAGAAAGAGAGTGGGAGCGAACACGATTAGTTCTTGACCTACAATTTGAGGTGAACCCCATGCACCAATTATACATGCCTTTGTGGATGTTACTACCCCGACAGTCCGAACGAACTAGTGCGCTACAGGCGAAATAAATTTCGGAGGGAGTACGGGCACATCGAAGACCCAGATTTCGTACAAAACCATTCATGCAGTACTCTATGGTGCATTTGTCCATGTCATTTTTCAGATCAACTGTCTTAAACGCACGCGTACTTGTATTCTGATCGAAGTCAGAAAAAACAAAGTGTCATTTTACCTGCTGCTTCCCTTTTATAGCCGAGCGTGTGTCAATTAAATTATCAAAAATCATCTAATTCATCCCTAATGAGCAATTTATTACCAAAACGCATTACGACAAATATCTACTTGCGAGTGTGGCAGGCAGGAAGTGATGGCTAGGAATCCAAAGTGAGAGTTAATATATATGGCAGGCAGGAAGTGAAGCCGCAGCAGTGTGAGCATGTAGCAGGAATCCGAAGTGACAGCAGGCAGGAAGTGATGGTGCAATAGTTCATCTGCAGGAATCCGAAGTGAAAGCACATGGCAGGCAGGAATCCGATTGGAAAAAACAGACAGGCCCCAAAGAACGCCCATTGGTCGGGCGCTATTTAAATAGCGCCCACTGGACGGGCGTTTTATATAAAGTGCCTGTTGGTCGGGCGTTTTATATAAAGCGCAGCGCCCGTTGGCCGGGCGTTTTATCAGTATGCCCCCGTCCAGCGGGCGTTTCATAAAATACCGCCTAGTCAACGGGCGCCTGGTGGCTATTTTTTTAATTTTATTAAACGAAAAATTATTTTTTTATTTTTGAATTAAATTAAAGCTAGTACAGTAAAAAATTCGAAGACCCAGCCTGCCCGCGCCGCTCCCTCAGCCAGTGTAGGCCGCGCCCCAACTGGGCCTAGGCCCAGTTAGGCATGAGGCCTTGCCTGCCATTTTCTGTAATTTTATAAATTCCTAGAAATCCAAATATTCATAAAATATTCTCTACAGTTCCAAAATTGTAAAATCAATTTTTTTATGTTCATAAAATTATGTATTATTTTATTGCCAATTTTGGTACTGTTTGGTACACATTAATTTCTCTATGATTTATCGTTTAATCAATGTTGTAGAATTTTTAGAAACTAACATATTTATGAAAAATTATCAAATCAATTTTATAATTACACTTGAGTATATTAGTACTTACTGTAAAATTTTGATAAGCATATGCATCCATCATGATTTTGTGTTGCTCGCATATTGAATTTATTTTCGTTATTTCCATGCGATAAATTCGAGCGACAAAGGCAGATTTGCTGGTGTTTTGAAAAGGTGTGTTCGTTGCGCTCAATAAGGAAAGTGCTAAACCCTTGTTACCTATGCTTGTCAAATTTTTTTATAGATTTATTGAACAGCTAATTAGTTAGTTTAGCTACACCCACATAATATTATTATTATTTGTATTAAAATTGCCCTTGTTGCCATAGGTTATTATTTACTCCATATTTATACTACCATACCCACAATCTAGGTTTTGCATGATTCTTAAAATGCTTAGACCCCTTTAATCATACTTGTGATGAGTTGTCTCATTATTTTGTTTTGATGTGATTTTAAAGGACGATTGTCGTCGTCATGTTTCAAATGGGTTAGATGATAGTGGGGAACTATCGGGGCAAAAATGTATTTTGCAAAACCTGATTGGGGTGACTGGATGCAAGGTGGTGTGCATTATGCCGCAGTGTATGTTGCACGAGACTCGGGTCCAGTGTGGGACCCACCTTTTTTTTCCTAAGGACCGATTCCTTGAGATAGTCGAGCTAAGTACTATAGTGCGACCATGTGTGCTGAAATGGGACAGTCTTGACTAAGTACCCTTCGAACTTTTGGTTTGGGCATCCTGCGTGGCGGAGAAGGTGCAGAAGATCCGGACGTCATCCTTCAGGCTCAAGAGTGGAACACAACCAACAAGAAGCAATCTTGCGCTGTGGGGAATCCTTAGAGGGGGTGCCAACCAAGAGCTAGATGATTAAAGGTCTCGTTACGATGTTCTCCGACGGGAGGCATTGTATCATATGGGTAAAGCGTGCAACCACTGTAGAGTGTGCAACTATCATGATAGCCTTGCCCGAGGTCAAGGGCGGACGACGGGGAGCTACCTCTCTGGTAGTCTTAACATTTCGTTTTCGAAATGTTTTAAAGGAAAGCCATGACATAAGTCGTGTGTTTTGGTTTTCTCCTCACAGAGGGACTGTGAGCATGAGATTGTAAGTTCACGGTGCGGAACCGTGAATAGCCACCTTGGGCAAAACCGGTAGTCGCTGGAAATTGTGAAATCAAATGATCCAAATGTTTTGTTTTTCTAATGCTTTCCATATTCCAAAACATAGGGTGAACTTTACAAAACTGGCTTTATGCAAAAGAACCTTACTCTTTCTTTTTAAACCTTAGTTCCATATAATCAACCTTGCTTGTTGACTATTCGCGAACTCACCCCGCCTTTCGTGCGGACTACTCATTCCAATGAGCAAGTTGCCACTAGAAGATGTTCCCTGACGAGAAGGTCTACGAGGATGTAGGCTTTATCAACAGGATTCATGATGAAGATTATTCCGACATCTAGGGGCGCTAACTACAGCTTGCCTATGGGAATCGTCTTATTTTGGTCTTTTGGAGTTGAACTTATATTTTAGTTTTTTGCTATTGTAAGGCCTGCATGCCTACCTTTTGTAATAAACGCCACACTGGCACATACTCTGATGTAAAACAGTAAAAGCCATCTTGGCTAATATTCTGACGTAATAAAGTTTGTTCGGTTGATGGCTATGATCCAAGAGCTTTATATCTGTGTGTTCTAGCTGCTTGATCCAGGGACTAGAACATGTAAAGTACAGAGGGGACTCGACTCCATTTTGGGTCCCTACATAAATGCAAAATAAATGTCTACAGTTGATTGTATATATGACTTTCTCGGTCTAATGACATGTCCATTACATACATGGCAGTCAACATACATTCTCAACATCATATATGTAGCTACTTTTAAATAATGCACTTCCTTCCATGTGGATTTCTTCTCAGAGGCAGCACTTTAGAAGCATATGTCATCCCTGTCCAAATTCCTGAGTTCACAATTACATATGCTTTCTACTCTCATTGCTCTCACCACAACAGCTGTGTATTTGAAGCTTTCCTTGTGCTGTTTATCCTGTATATCACCAAAAATTAGAGAAATCACAATAACTTTGTGTCCTTTAAAGCTCTTGCCACCCATCATTTAGATAAAACACACAACTTTATGTTTAATCGAGAAATGAACGTAAATTTAGATAATAACCATGTTAGAGGCGGAGTGAATAATGGCAATGAAATTTTGCATGAAGAGCTACCGCCATCTGATACCGATATAAAGCCATATAGTGTGTATCCTCGGGCTCGGGAACATAATCTGGAATAGGCACTTCTTGCTCTTCTGGCCAATCGGCAGGCCCACTAGCTCCGTGCGTAAATCCAAGGGGATCACCATGGTTATTATCATTAAAAAAATTTATTTTATTATTTAATTCATTATAGTTAGTTAGTAAATAACGGTACTTATGACATTTAAGAAATAAACATTATATTAGTTTTTTAGGCATTTTTTAGCGTATGATTATAAAAAAATAATATATTGAATCAAAAATCCTAAAAATTATAGAAAGTGTGCACAACAATTCTAGACTGGCGGAATAAAAATAACAAATATTGTCAAAGGTGTTTGCATGTGCCTGTTTGTGTGAAAATATTGAAATTTGTAGTACTGAATGCCAGCTTGCATATATATAGACGAGTGATAAATTTTTCTAATGACACATGGACAGATCTTTATGGCAACAACGTTGCATATTTTCTATCCGGATGCTCCAATAGAAGTGCAGGGTGCTTTTGTTAGCATGCACAGTTGCATGCACACACATCCTCGATACTTGACTGGCCCAAGCGTGCATGTGGAATTGATGCAGTGGTGCAGACATTCGATAGGCCAGTATCTGGTTGGACCGGACGGAGATTCTACCGATGTCCTCTATACCCTGTGAGTTTACTTACATTCATATACGACGAATTTATTTTAGTATTTAACCTAACCATGTGTCCTTTGTGTAATCTTTGCAAAACATATAAATGATTGTCGTATGACATCATGGATGGATGATCCTTTTTCAATGGCAGCCGATGCATACATCACGGTTCTGCACGCAAGGATCGCATATCTCGAACAACGTCTCGAAATGACAAGACGTACACTAGAGTTGCAAGTTCGCACGGAACGCTTGTGCCCTGCATGTCGGAGGCGTCGTGTGTAAACCGCTGGCACGCACATGTTACGTACTTTTAAATTCCACTAAGTCATGCATGCCACTGTTTATGTACGTCATGCTATTGTCCGGTGTCTTTTTTCGTACTGGTAATGTAGACATGCAGAGCATCAGACTCTATGTTTGTACCATGTGATATGTTGCCAGCAACACGTCTGCCAAAGTGGCCTATCGTCTGTGCGACTTGAACCCTCACAGCCAAAGTGTCGTACAGTCTGCGCGACGTGACTCATCGCTGATAAAGTGTCATACTCTGTACGCGACGTGACCGATCACTGCTAATCTCTGACTAGACTGTTGAAGTGACCTATCACTGGAAAGTTTTGCGGTGACACATCAAATGATGCACAACTGTGTGGTCCAGCTGGCCCTGTTGAAGTGATCTATCACTGCAAAGGTCTGCAGTGACACATTAAATCATCTTGAACTGTGCGGTCCAGCGGTCCCTGTTGAAGTGACCTATCACTGCAAAGTGCTGCCGTGACACATTAAATCATCTCGAACTGTGCGTTGCGTATGTCTTATTCAATTCGACCATGTTGCGCAATATCACCTATTTAAATCCATGCGGTCTCACTCCGAACAACACAACCAACAAGACCATTGTAAGCACTTCACTTCGCGAACCTCTCAGGATCAAGACAGTCATATGGAGTTCCCATCGCTACCAAGGGAGTCTCTCCACGAATCCGTCCCAGAAGGTGTTCAGCCACCCATGTGTCTATGCGGCAGTCTTTCGTTTTGAGGCAGTCTCAAGACTTGGGCTATACTTACGGGAGAAGGTATTGAAAGTGGCTGACCGACAACGCCAGCTCAATGAGCGTGAGGCAGACCGTGCCAGAAAGCGCGAGAGGGCTACTAGAGCCAGGGATGCTGGACCTAACGCGTTTGCGAAGGGGAAATACCCCCGCTGCACCCAGTAGTATGGTTATCGTGTATGACAACTATGTTTTTAGATCTCCTAAGGCATGTAGGTTTAGATATGATGCACTACTACGTTAGATTGTCTTATGCATCACGCGTGTCATTGCTTGTATGTTGTAATCCGAATTTTTATTATTTAATCTCCTGTTCTCTAAAACCATAAACCGTTTACTTGCTCCGACCGAATTTTTATTATTTAATCTCCGGTTCTCTAAAAATAATCACCGTTTCAAATTTTACCTTTGTTTACTTCTTTTTTTTTTTTTACTTAATTGAACGGAGTGAACAAATTAGTTAAACAATGATAATGTCATAACGCTATCATATTTGATAATGCCATAAAAAAAAGGAGAGAATCAAATAACAGAATGGTGCGTAACTTGTTCTAATTTAATTTTATAAATATTTTTTCATTCACGTTAAATTTTACCAAAAAATTTCAGTCCAATCAATACATTTTTGAGTAAATAATTAAAATAAATACAATGCTCTTATGTCCTCTTATTAAGATTTACATGAAATAATAGGACATTATAAGTGATCAAGCAGCTAACAAAAATAATATATAATCTATCTCGTTTTCAGCGCATTTAAGCATATTATCCGCGCCGCCGCAGACAATCGGTGCGGCCGCGTGCGGTGAGCAGGACGGTGGACGCGTGCCGGCCTCTGATGGCTTCCGCCACCGGGGGTGGCCGAAAACCCTGGCTTTTGCCATCTGGGGTGGCGGAAGTCATCCGGCGTGGCGGAAGCGTCCTTTAGCCATTCCAGGTGGCGGAAGGTTGGTATATTCCGAAAATTACCGACCGTTGCGACATACATTCCCAATTTCTATTTATATATATATATATATTATTCGACCAATTTTCCCCATTAAAGTATAAAGGCTAAAATTTAAAAGATTTTTCAACAAAAGGCGAATGGATATAATGATTTCATCTATTTTGTGAAACCTATTTTTTTAACGTTTAAATATTTTGACGTACCCTCATCATGCAATCATGGTTATGGTTTCGTTTGAAGCCTCATTTTCTTTTTTTCCATGGACCATTGATTTTCATCTTTGTTTATATTTTTCAAAAATTTATTGATGTTCTTTGTGCAACCATGGTTTATTGGAAATCTTCAATTTCTTATGGTTTTTTTTGCGACCTGCCAAAAAAAATCTTGCATTGTGAAAATGTTTAATCTTTGAAAAAAAATTTGGATGTTCTTTTGAGCGCATGTTCCTGAAACTTTCAAATTTATGATGTTTTTGGCGTGCCATAAGTAAAATAGAAAGGCGGGAAATCGAGAAAAAATATGCCGTTAATAAAAAAGATTAAACTATTTGTAAATTTGGATTTTAAAAAATCTTGAATAGCATCAAACTTTTTATAGACGTTCATTGTGCATGCATGGTTTAATTTTTGTAAGTTTAAACTGTTATGATTTATTTGCAACCTAACAAAAATAAATCATTAGTTCGAATCTTGCACTACGAACTTTTTTTAAAAAAAAATATCTTGGCTATCCTTTTGTAGGCATGTTTTTGAAATTTATGAATTTTTTTAAAATCAAAAAGTGGAAAATCGAGAAGAAATATAATTTGGATTTCACAATTTTTTGGAAAACATCAAACTTTCTATGGACGTTCTTTCCGCATGCATGGTTTATTTTTTCGAAACTTTCAATATTTTTTTTTGCGGCCTGATGAAAATAATTTTCAAATTGATGTATCATAATTAAAATTGAACAATATAAAATGAAGAAATAGAACCTTAATAAGTAAGAGCAAACTATTTGTAAATTTGGATTTGAAAAATTTTAAACAACATCAATTTTTATCTATATTCTCTATGCAGCCATGATTTAATTTTCAAAAATTTTCAGATTTTTTCAAAATTTCTGTGAGCTAAAAAAAAGAAAGAGCTAAGGAAAAGGAACACAGGCCGGTTAGTGCCTGCGTGGCAGTGCGTGCGTATGCAAGCTGCGGCGTTGCTGGTGTGTGCATGCAAGCTGCGGCAGGCAAGCGCGCAAGAAACAGATAAAAGCTGGGCGAAGCCAGCTTTGAACCCAGAACGGCGCCATTAGACGAAACATTTTGTTTTAAATGTTTGTCTAGCATGGACGGCCGGATCTGATCCTACGACAAGTTCGGACGGCCACCACTTTTCGGACGACGTGGTCTCGCGAGCTGGACACGGCGACGTGGCCTAACCAGGCAGCGGCTGGTTAGGCGCTTTGTATGATACTATTGATATTGATTTTTGGGGCAATTGCGTTCTTACCCTTGTTTTGAGAGCTAATTGTGATTTTGCCCTCATTTTTTTCAGATTGTGATTTTGCCCTTACTTTTTCAAAGTGAAGACCACCTTTACCCCTATTTCGTTAAGTGTACTTAACGGCGTCAATGACGCATGTATTTTCATATTAGTACGTTATGATTTTTCCTTATTTTGAGTATGTATTATTCAAAATATTTCAATAGTGATATGATAGCTCACATGTACTAGTATTTCACAGAGACATTATAGATCAACATTAAAAAAATGTCACAACAATATGGATTGAAATCATACTTAACAACCATGGCATAAGGGGCCTAAATGTTTAACGTCAAAAGCATCAATGTCGAACCATCACCAATGTAGAACATAGCTAGTTTTTACATGTATAGACCATGCACCCCTTAAACATATATTATAACAAAAACACTGATATAGAATTAACAAAAGCATGTAACACTATGCAACTATTACATGCTCATTCCGAACATCAAATTCAAGGCTCACGGCGTTTTGTTTCCCGTTGCGTCGCTTAGGTGGCCCTAGCTTAACAGAGTTAAGAATAAGGGTAAACGGCTGGTTCAATTAGAAAAAACAGGGGCAAAATCACAATCCAGGAAAAATGAGGGTAAAATCACAATTAGCTTTGAAAAGCAGGGTAAAATTACAATTTTCCCTTGATTTTTCATTCCATGCCTTTTGACTATTGTTTTCTTGTTCTTCTTTAATTGTGGAAACAAGAGAAAAGAAACGATATAGCATCAGTGCAATTTAGTTCATTTGTTTTATTTTATGGTACCTTGGCCTTCTTAGAAGTTTACGCTGGGAGGCTTTTTGCTAAGGTGGTATTCCACAATTCCATGATATTACAGTCACAACGGGTACGGAAATTTGGTTATTTATTTTTTGTGTTTTCTTTTGCTACCAGTTGATTTCAGTGTGTTCATCTAACAAAATGTTTTCACTGTACGCGGATCTTAATAACAAATAAAGAAAAGCTGTGCAAGAGATAGGTTTGGCGGGTTTGCTCTTGACGCATCCAATGAACATTCATTGTTTTTTGTTAGAAACACTATCGAAATGCTATAACCCTAATGAGAGAAGTTTCAAGATACGGAATCACAAACTTTTCATTTATAGAAGGGATGTGGTATCAATATTTGGTCTACCACACGTAGGAAAAAAGAATATAGTTAGTAGAAAGAACGTAGACAAATATTTGTTTGCTTCGTACAAGGGGGAACATATCAAAATATCACTTTTAAGTATTTAAGGAAAGAAATATTGTATGGAGAAGATGGTGCTCGGTTTCGTGTATTGTTTTCTTTGTACTCAATTGGAACCATTTTGGATCCTATATGGACTCTCTATGTGGGTAGCCAGTATTTGCACTTATAGTTGATACAACAACACAAACAATAGAAGGATACAATTGGGCATACTTCATATTAGATTTCTTATGTGAAAGCTTGAAGGATTTCAAAACCGAATAAAGGCCTTACTGGCAATTTGGTACTTCTATAGGTAGTGCTCATTCTTTAATCCTATTAATGATTCGCGAATATGAGATATTAATTTTTTAAAGACCAAATTTTTATGTATAATCAGGTTTAGTACTTGAAGCATGTTCAAATGCTTGGAGATAACATTTCATATGGGCTCCATGAATATCCTTTGATTTGAAATTGGACTCGGAAGAATGTTGAACAAAGAATTAAATTTGAAGAGAGAAATAAATTCAGCGAACGTACAGTAAGAGAAAAATATATCTATGCATTTATATGTAATGATATTATTTAATAGGTCATATGTACTATGTGTTATTGAAGGTGGTTATGCGTTTGGGCAACATCGACAATGATTCGTATTCAAACGAGCAACCGAGTGTTAACGAACATAGTGATGAGAAGAGGAACGACAGTTACGAGAACAATTGTGATGATATGAAGCACTTATATGTAAGAACTTTTTTATGATATTGATAGTCAATGTAGAGATTTAATTGAGTTTATTTGACATAATATTAATTATGTGTTTTTGAGGACATGGTGTCCTCGTTACATGACTCTGCTCATCGTCTAGAGGAAAGGTTGATGTTGAAGACGTATCTCGAATAAGGAAGGCATATTCGAGGGGGAATTTCCGGAAATGAAAAGGTGTTTTACGAATTTAAGGATAAATTGTAGAAAATGGTTGACTTCAAAAGATCATAGGAAAATGTTGGAAGTTCACAATTATGTGAGATAGGATTCTAAAAATTCATAAAATTGAGAAGAACCTAAATGTAGAATAAAAGTTAATTCCCTAGAAATTGAAATAAGGTATTTTCCATATAGGATAAAATAGGATTTGGTTTTATAAAATTATTTAGAACATTAGGGAGTTTCTGGGGACTTGCAAATGTCTTTAGCAAAAAAACAATTTTATGCCAAAATTTGGAATGGTTGGTTGCACGATTTTAAATTATTTATTGTTCCATGGAGACACATGGTTAATGTGTAAACAACACTTGTAGCTTGGAGAGATGCTATATACTAAGATGAACGTGTAACTAATTAACGCACCAAATAAACCATAAAAAAATCGGTGCCCAAAATAAACCAGCGCCAAAATCCTAAAAAACACAGCCTCTTTGGCGCCAACGCCAAAATCCGAAAAAAAATACACGCACTCCCTTGACCAACCCGTCGCTTAAACCAGTAGTGCTTAGTGGCGCGATTCCGTTTCCTTCTGTCTGCATATTGCTCAAGGCACAAATTGTAGCGCTTAGTTGCGCGATTCCGTTTTCTTCTGTCTGCATATTGCTCAACTCACAAAATGTGAAAAAATGTGGCACTTCTAGGACCTGTACGCTTGTAGCGCGCTCGCTTAACCAACCAAAAATACTCGCGAATCTGTTGGATGTGCCATTGTTTCGTTTGTTATACCATTTTCCCTCTGGTGGGTGTAACGGAATGATCCGCTCGCCGTGGCGCTAGACGCGGGCAACAAACGCGACTAAAATGGACTGTGTTGGGAAACTGCCTGCGGATAGCCCGGCCCGGCTAGGGCCGGCGCGCGCTAGGGCCGGCCGGTGGCTCCCCCATGGTGGGTCCCATATTGGACCTAGCCTAAATCCTAAGCAATACTATAAAAGAAGAGGTGGAGCACCATGTTGTAAATCAGATCTGAAAATTAATAAAGAGAAGCTCCACCCTATATCTCTATGTTCTCAGCGTTCTTATCTTTCGGACTACACCCAGTAGCGAGTTTCCTTAACACGTTATCAGCACGTTCGCTCCTTGACGTGCCGATCAATCCGCGAGGAAGAACGATCTGCATCCACTTCTACCACAGAGGTATTATTTTGCGCATCGGTTACCCAGTAGATTGTAATATGTGCTTGAAATTGATTGCAGATCGAGAATCTTTGTGAGTTTTTCCAAGTAGATTAAAAAATATTGCAAGATCAATTTAGGTGATTAGTTTTTGGGGCTTTGTAAAAAATCAATCTAGTAGATTGATCTTGTACGTCTCCATCCAGCCGGTCGCGCCGCCCCGCATCCGCCCCGCGCCTCGCGTGCATCGCGCCCGCCTGCGCTCGCCGCCGCCGCCGCGTCCCGCCGACGCCGCGTGCCCGCATGCGCGCTGCCGGCCGCAACCGTGACGCCGCCACTTGTGGCGGCTAGAGTTTTAAACCCTAGTCGCCTGGGGTACTGGGCCGACCCGGGGTACTGGACCGGCCCGGGGTGCTGGGCTGGCCTGGCCCATGCCGGCCTGCCACCCCGCCCCTGCAGATGGGCCGAAACTGGACAGAATTGGCGTAAGGGTCTAGAAAACTTAAAAATAGGCTCCGAAAATTCTGAAAATTACAGAAACCCGATAGTCTTTCATGTTTTGCATTTCGGAAATTGTTTTGAACCTGTAACAGACTACGTACGGTCCTGCTAACAGCAGGTCGTACACTGGACCGAAAGGTCCAGATTAAGCTGAAATTTTCAAAAGAAATTTGCGAAAAATCCCCGATTCTTGCAGCATCACCTGATAGTCTTGCATATTTTGCACCTCGGGAATTGAATTTTGAACATGTAACCAACTACGTGCAGCCCTACTAGCAGCAGGCCGTGCGCTGGACCGAAAGGTCTAGATTAAGGCCCAGTTCTTTTCAGCTTAACGTCTTAACAGCTTAACAACTTATCTACGTTTTGAAAACACATATGTTTTGAGTTTTTTGAGTCCGTTTTTTTGTTGTTTTGAAGGTGGGTTCTAATGCTTTAAAAAGCAAGTCAAACAAAATGCATCCGAATCTCGAGACTATCTCGAGAAGCTCTCAAAGTTCAGTCATTTCAGCTGTTCAGCCGTTCATCCGTTCAGATCAGCTCAAAAGAACAGAGCCTAAGTCGGATTTTTTCAAAAGAAATTAAAAAGCCCATGAATATTTGTGAAATTACAGAAAACCCCTTTGATTCTTGCAGAATCACTCGAGATTTGAATTTTGGCATGTTTTGCAACTCGGGGATTTAAATTTGGCACACCTGTTTTTCGGAAGACTGTAAAATTGCATTAAAATCCCGTAGAAGCTTGGAAATTATTAGAAGTTTTTCCGATGCCTTATTAGATTTTTCAGTTGTATTGCAAACTTAATCTTTGGGCTTTTAGTATCTTGGGGACTTGAAGTTTGCACCCTGCTTTGAATTTGAAGCATTATTTAATTCTGTAATTATATATGTACAATCCTTGTGTGCATTTGCCATTATAATTATCAGTAATTATTTATGCCTTTAAATTGGTAATGGTATGCTAGAATATATATTACTGGAATACATGAGAATTAATTATGTCACGCACCACTTTCAATTAGATTACATGAAGTAGTCTTATGAATTAATCCTAAAGTATACATGTCGAGTATCATAAAATATGAATTTGAGGTATTGGCCGTGCACAGTCAGAGCAAACATTGGACTATAGAATTATACACTGTTTCCTATATGTGATCGAGTTTATTGTCACACAAGGAACTAATCATTTCAAGAAAAGATCTACAGAAAAGACAGTTCTTTTCAATTTCGATTATCTATATATTAGTTCGTTTCTATTTCTAGATATCTATTTCTATATATTTTAGATCACTAAAATTAAAGAATTTTCTCCCATATCATCAGATGAAGTCCGCTGCAATGGACACTAGCGATTTTATTTCAAAGGCATTTGATGATGGGATTTGAAGCAGAGCACTTTGCGTAGGCATAGCATACCACCTCTTGCAGAGAGAGTAGCAGTCATACGAATTGAAAAAGAATTGAATAATTGGTCCGGTTAATTAGCAGAGTTGTAATTCTTGAAGAATGTGTAGAGACATGAAGTTTTACACAAACCATCCCTAATCACTATTCAAAAGAACATGTAGTTCTACAACATCCAACTAGTGCATGCAAATGGTCATCATGAAATTTTTCGCTTTGAATTATATGTACCATATCATTATTGACGAGGATTATCTTCCCGTCATTATGGGGAGAATTAGAACTCCTAAATGAGAATGCCAAGAAAATAAGCATATATAATTATTGTGCATGACCCTTGAGCTAGTAAAGAAATAAAAGTCTTGAACACTATTGAAGTATATGTCAAAACTGCCATTGAATGACCATTTTGTGATATGAAGGGAATGATTAAGTTGCATTACTAGAAGTAATGCGCCAGAGAGGATTGCAGTTCCAAATAATTTATGGTACCCCTCAATCTGTTCAAAGGCATCAGAAAGAACAGGGAGTCTGGTTCCTCCGACCCGAAGTACCTAGGGACGCCTGGGAAAAGGGAAAGAGGGCTTATTATGACCAAATCAGTAAAATGCCCCAAGTAGTGAAGGGGAGCCAGTTAAGACCTGGCAGCTGAGACACTCCCAGTTTTGAATATTCCATGCAGGAATAAATACATTAATGTATCGACCAAAGTGTGTGCACACACCGGCGATAAGAACTAAAGGAACTTGCTCCCATGATGGGAAATAGCGGTGCAGAGCAAGTAGAAGTGCACGAAGCACCCATGACTAAATGACCATATGAATTATATTATCAAGGGAACTTATGAATAGAGCAACAGTCAAAGTCGATATATATATGCCATATAAAAGAAAGCAAGTACCGCGGCATACTAGCATTTTCTCTAGAAGAGAAATGAGAATAATCAATTGGTATGGTACAAAACAAGGCTGATAGCTCGACGCTTCGTGAAGAAGCTTATTCCCTGGTCATGGTATTCCTCTAGATATATCTCATTATTGGCAGTACTCAACTTGAAGTTGAGAGTGAAATTTAAATTGAATTATGTTGTTACTGAATATATGTATAAAAGACTTGGATTCGGATTTATGAATGAAGATATTTGAAGTATCACATTCCGTAACCAAGATAGAGCAAATAAAAACATATAGTGTGAAACTCTGAAAGTCACTATATGAATTGAATAAGAGAATTAGAATAAGCATGCTCATACTTGAAGTATGGTTTTGAATTGAAAGACTTAGGTAAACTATGCATTTGCTTAGGTTTGCAGCTCGAGCATTTTCCTCATGGGATCTTGGTACACCAGGCCTCCTATACTCAGAAAGTATTAGAAAAATTTGGTTTTGACAAAGCATATTCCTCTAGAACCCCTATGATAGGGAGATCTTTGCAGAAAGAAAAAGACCCCTTTCGACCCAGGGATGAGGGGGAAGAAATCCTCGGGCAGCAAGTCTCGTACTTGAGTGCAATAGGAGTACTTATGTATCTTGCTAACAGTACACGGCCTGATATAGCATTTGCCGCAAACACATTGGCTCGATATAGTGCAGCGTCCACGAAGAGACATTGGAACGGAAAAAAGGTTATCTTTCGATACCTCCGTGGAATCATTGACCTTGGCTTGTTTTACAGGAAGAACCAAGATATGTATATTGTTGGTTATGCCGATGCTGGAACCCTTCGGACCCGCATACTGGTAAATCATAAACTGGGTAAGTCTTCCTTTGTGGTGGCACTGCAATGTCATGGAAGTCGTCCAAAAAGACGCTAGTGGCCACGTGCACTAACCACTCGGAGATCATTGCATTCTATGAAGCATCTCGTAAATGTGCATTGTTGAGAAGAAAGGTGAAACACATCCTGCAGTCATGTGGATTAACTATCGAGCAAACCCCTACAATTATCTATGAAGATAATGCCGCTTGTTTGCACAAATGCAAATGGGTTATGTGAAAAGTAATCTTGCTAAGCATATTGACCCCAAGTTCTTTTATGCTTATGAACTGTATAAGTTGAATGAAATAAGTATTCGGCACACCAAATTCTGTGAGAATTTGGCTGACCTGTTCACTAAGTCATTGCCTACTGCCTCCTTTGAAAGGTGTGTTAGAGGCATTGGAATAATCAGGCTCAAAGAAGTGCTGAATTCAAGGGGAGATACTTCACACACCCTGAATTAAAACTTTGGCAAGAAGTCAGAGTACCCAACTCGATCTAGAAGATTGAATGCAAACTTGGGTGGTTTGTACTCTTTTTTCCCTTAGTGAGTCTTCCCTGAAGTTTTCTCATGTAAGGTTTTTAATGAGGCAAATCGTGTGCACGACAAGCGTATGCTATGTATTCTTTCTCCAATCCTTTTTTTCCACTGGGTTTTTGGATGGAATTTTGATGAGGCATATGCATCTCGTTGGCAAGGTCCAAGGGGGAGTGTTGGGAAACCGCCTGCAGGGAGCCCGGCCCGGCTAGGGCCGGCCAGCGGCTCTCCCACGGTAGGTCCCACATTGGACCTAGCCTAAACCCTAAGCAATACTATAAAAGAAGAGGTGGAGCACCATATTGTAGATCAAATCTAAAAATTAATAAAGAAAAGTTCCAACCTATATCTATGTGTTCCCTATGTTCTTGATCTTTCTTTGTGATTGACCATGTTTATACCTCGGACTACACCCGGTAGCGAGGTTCCTTAACAGATTATACGCTATGGAATAGACCAGGAATTTGAAGTACTCAACGAAAAGTCAAAAGAAGTGGGGCGTTGTTGAGATCTTATAGACACCGTTGTATCCAATTAGATCAACCGTCCAAAACAATTGGGGTGCGTGCTAAAAAAACTCCATATATTATAGTGCAATACTTATTCCATGTACGAAAGGCAAGCTGAACAAGGGAACATATCTTGTGCAATCAATCTTACGGTGCAACCACCGTGCAACCAAAATATCAAAAGTTGTAAAAAATTTTAAAAAATTTTATAGATCTACTTCGTTGTTTACCCAACCTATGTATGAAGTTTCAAAGCAAAATTTCATTTTATATTAAGAGTTATAAAAAAAGAAAAAATAACAACTTTGATGAGTTTAAAATTGATAGAATCTTATCTTTTTTTGTAACTGTCAATATAGGAAGAATTTGAACTTGAAATTTTATCCAGAGGTAGAGTAAGTTGAAGAGGACATCTACAAATTTTTTTAGATTTTTTAATAACTTTTTATGTTTCGGTTGCACGGTGATTGCACTGTAAACTTAATTGCACAGCATATATATACACGTCGGTTAGTGCCATTTGGTTCGACCAGGCCAGCTGATGAGACCACCGTTAATGCGTTTTTTCTAAAAAAACACCATTAATTAGCCATCAAATCTGGTCATTAACTAACCCCATGATTTTTTTTTTGCAAAAGGGGGAGGACCCCGATTTCCATTACCATTAGAATAACGGAAACAATGTCCTTACAGTATTAAGTTAGTCTAGCCGAGCTCAGAACAGAATACCAAAACGAACAAAAGCGCCCTACGATCAGTGACCTCACTAATCTAAAGCGTTTTACTTCCAACCACCACCACAGTTTATCGCTTACAAGCAGTCAAACACAGGCATAACAAACAAGTCTCAAAGAAACACTAAGGCGCCAGAAAAGATGCGGAACTATCCGAGGGAGGGGTCATCAGTCCTCATCCTCATCCATCCTCCTCTTCTTGGGAAGTCCGTCTCTGCTATCCTGGTACTCTTTGATGACTTGAAAGATCTTTGCAACCCCCATTTCGACCAGCTCCTTGTCATCCGATTTTAGAAGACCTGTCCAAAGTTTAACAAAAGCAAGCATCTTGTAAACTAAAATCAAAGGATCTTTGATACGATTTCTCTCAAAACAGCTATCATTTCTGGTTAGCCAGGTGGACCATATAATAGCAGCGGTACAGAACCTACTAAGTTTCATGTACTTTCCATTCCACTTTTGAAACCAATGCAAACTTGCTCGAAGCTTTTGGGGGTTGCATCAGCACCCAAAATGTTGGCAATAACCCCCACAGAGTTTTTGCCAGCTTACAATCAAAAAATAAATGATTGTAGGTTTCAACCTCTTGACAAAATTCATTGGTTTGATCACCAGACCATCCCCTCCTATACAGGTTTTTCTTGGTCAAAACAGCATTCTTTTGACAAAGCTAGGGAAATATTTTGATTTTAAGGGGAATTTTGGCTTCCCAAATTCTTCTCAGATCTCTATTGCTTTTGACGCAATTAAATGTTTATACATTGAGGCCACTGTGAAAATTCCTTTCTTCTCAGGAATCCATTTATGAACATCTTTTTTTCAGGGTTATGACTTAATGAAAGAGCCTTCATCATATCCTTCCAGCAAGGATTATTCTCCCCATCAAATTCTCTCCTGAAACTTAAGGTCATTTCATTATCTAGAAATTCTGACACAGAACATTTTGTATTCTGACAAATGCCAATCAACATAGGGAATTGATCACTTAATGACTTGTCACCATACCACTTATCATACCAAAAACTGGTTGATCTACCATCCCCAATCTCCACTCTCCTATTATTCAAATAGAAGTGCTTAATTTTCATCAGATCTTTCCAGCAGGGAGAATCAGTTTGTCTTGTTTTTAAAAAGGCCAGTCCCTGCCCCTTGCAGTACCTAGCCCTAACAAGGTCTTGCCACATGCCTTGTCCTGTTTCTAGCTTCCAAAGCCACTTGCAAAGCAGGCTAATATTTAATTGCCTAATATTTTGAATACCTAGACCCCCTTTATCTCTAGGCATAGTAATCTCTCCCCACTTAGTTAAATGATATTTCTTCCTCCCATCCATCTCGCCCCAAAGAAACTTCCTTCTGATTTTATCAATTCTGTTACAAATTGTTTTGGGAAGCAGATTCATAGACATAGTAGGCATACTGAAAAGGCAAGCATTAATCAAGGTAAGCCTACCACCTAAGGAAAGAAATCTCCCCTTCCAAGAGCTCAGTCTCTATGAAATTTTTTCCACCAAAGCTTTCCAATTGCCAACATTAATCTTCATATGGCTAATTAATGCTCCAAAATACTTGATGGGAAAACATCCCACCACACATGTAAATAACTCAGCAAAACCCTTATCTTTGTCAGGATCTCCATTGACAGAGATGATCTCACTCTTAAGAAAATTGATTTTGAGGCCTGACATTTTTTCAAAAATTGTCAGCATGAATTTAACATTAACTGCAGACTCAATATCATCTTGGAGGCAAAGAATAGTATCATCAGCATACTGGAAAATAGGGGTTCCATTCTTGATTAAATCATCAGCCAATCCTTTAATCCTCCCATTTTTTGAGCAAAATTTATCATTCTACTAAGGCAATCCATAGCAATGTTGAAAAGCAGAGGAGACAAAGAATCCCCCTGTCTCACCCCCTTGCTGCTTTTAAAATATGGCCCTTTACAACCATTAACATTTACTGAGAGGGTTCCATTTTTAATTACTTTTTCCATCCACTTGCACCATTTCTCCTCTAAACCTCTCCATTTTAAGCACTTCATCGGAAAATCCCAAATTATCTTGTCATAAGCTTTTTCACTAACCCCACAATTTTAGGATAACGAATCACAAAAGTGGTGTTCAAACCCTTCCTAGCGCTGGCGGCGTCGTCATTTGGCCTATGCTCCCAACGGCAACCAAGCGACCTCGCGACGCCGGTCGCCGGTCGAGGGCACCGCCACGCATGCGGCGACGACGACGTCTCCACGTCTGTGAGCGGCGACGGCAGCTCCACCCGCGCGATGACGGCGCCTCCACTCACGCGAGCGGGGACGGCGGCGACGGCTCCTTCACGTGCGCTGTGCACAAGCGGCGACAGGCGACGGTGACAACGTCACGACCTGCGAGCTAGAAGCGGCAGCGGTCTCTCCTCTCCCCATTTTCTCTCGATACAGATGCAGGCGGCCACCGGCCACTGGCGGCGGCAGTGCGAGGGCACGGCGACTTGCGGCTACATGGCGTCCTCTTCCACGGTGATCCTCCCTGACGACGGCGGCGACACGCAGCGTTCTTCGCCGTGCCCTGGCCAGCGCCGCCCACACACGCCCCGGATTGCGCCGCGCCCCAGCCAGAGCTCGTGTTGAAGATAGGAGTCCTTGAGATAATGATGACTGTAGATAAGGATTATCTAGTTGTTGAGAATATCTTGTATTTGTAACTAATCAATACTTATCAGCTGATTTGTGCATATAAATATAATGGGTCGTCCCCCACGTTTGGGGCGTGGCGAATCATCTAAATTCATCTATGAATACTAATCTCTTTCATGGTATCAGAGCACCCGGTTTTCCCTCTACAATCCTAGCCATGTCCACTTCACCTTCACCATCCAACGCAGTCGTTCCAGCGATCGGTGGGGCATCTCCTGCTACCGGCGTCGGCATGCTACCCAACTTCGGCCACGTTGTTAACGTCAAGCTGGCTTGCGACAATTACCTTCTTTGGAAGGCACAACTGCTGCCCTATCTGAGGGGATAGCAACTACTTGGATATGTCGATGGCTCCATCCCGAGACCGGAGACGATGATCAAGGAAACTAATCAGAAAGGAGAGGAGGTAGCTGTCTCCAACCCAGAGTATCGAACCTGGATGCAACAAGATCAGATGGTTCTTGGAACCATCCTTTCGTCGCTGTCACCTGAGGTCCTTTCTCAGGTGCTGTTCATGGCGACAGCTGCTGAAGCATGGAACGCTCTCGAGCGTATGTTTGCTTCTCAGTCAAGAGCATGGATGATCCAAATTCACAGGTAGTTGGCCACTATACGGAAAGGGAACCTTTCTATGGCGGACTACTTCACAAAGGTAAAAGGATATGCTGACACTCTTGCCGCTGCAGGACATCCTCTCGAAGAAGAGGAGATTGGAATCTATATGCTAGCCGGACTCGACTCGGAGCACGACTCCTTAGTCCCGTCGGTTGCTACTCGCTCCAATCAGTTTGATCTCAACGATCTCTACGCTCATATGCTGAGCTTCGAGATCAGGAAGGAGCAGACCCAGCTGTCGATTGAAGCACCGAGGGGACCTTATGCCAACAATGTCTCTCGCGGTGGCTGGCGCAGTGGAAACTGTCAATGGTTGGGATATCGGTCCCAAGTCAACTAAGATTCTTGAGAAAAGGAGATAGAAGACCTGCCGAGTAAAGCAAACAGCAATCAACAAGCAACAGGGAGACACAGGGTTTTTATCCTGATTCGGGCCTCTCCGGGGAGATAACAACCCTACGTCTAGCCTTTCTTTATATCAAAGAGGATTACAAGAGGAGGCTCGACGAGACGAACAAGTCTCGGTGAGATTATGGGTGTACAGGAAAGCAATACGCGACAATGCGAAGTCTCTTGGCTTCAAGTCGCGCCGGATTGGCCTAAAAATTGTGCCCTCTACGCGCCGTAGGGGCCTTGTTTATATAGTGTTGAACAACCGACCTACCAAGGGATAATCGGGCTGGGCTGACCACGAGTCCGTAACAAACTCGATACATGCCAAATACATCCCGAGGCAGATAAGGTAAACTCTAAGTCTTGGGGATCACGACGTCTACTCCAATCCGGAAAACCAACGTCCGGGTCTTCACGTAGCCGTGCAGAACTTTGTTCGAGTCGGACTCAAACACGAATCCTAGGCCATGACGCACCGTGCCAAGCAAGAAGCTGTTCGGCAGGATGCACATGGGCCTGATAGAACCTTCTAGGGAGCTCGGCCCTAGTAGTCCGTTCGATTGGGCCTTCAGGGAGTGAGCCATGGCAATGGGCCGTAATTTTATCCCCGACAGTTAGTCCCGAGACTCAAGTGGAAGGACTCACTAGAGTGGGGAACAACATCTGCCCGAGCAGAGCACCCAGCCCTCAGTGCGGACACTGAAAATGTAACCGTTGGCAGACTTCAACGGTAACTTACGCTGCGCAGTGAAAATAGGCGACTGTTTTTACATAGCCATTGCAATAAAAAAACTAGCCGTTTGTGGCGAAAAACCGTTGCAGAACTGCTCACCTGGGACAATAAAAGCACCCAAACCGCCCGCGGCTTGCCACTTCCGCTCTCACGCACCTTTCCTTCCCAAGCCCTATTCCATCCGCGCTAAGCGCCAAACAGCCAGACTCCACCACCAAAGCTGCTCGTCCAAACCTGGGGATCGCTATCGCCAAGTTCTCAGGCACTAGCATGACCGAGGAGGACCTGAAGGCCTTGGAAGCTGAGGGGCACGTCGACGCCGGCAGTTGGAGGCTACCCGGGCAGGAGGAAGAACCGAAGCTGCTCGAGGGCGAGTTCGTCAACTTCGAGCAGTTCACTGTATTTGGGTTGAGATCTCCCGGAAGCGATTTCGTGGAGGCCTTCTTGAACATCAGCGGATTGGAGGTTGCGAACCTCAATCCTAACTCCATCCTCCAGATGGCCGTCTTCGCACACCTGTGCGAGGGCTATCTGGGAATCGATCCACCGGTGGGGCTGTTCCTTCACTACTACACAGTGACGAGGAGTAGTTCCGCCGCTTCCGAACTGGGGTGCTACTACCTCAAGCTCTGGGCAACCGTCGACGACGTCCCGTATCCCTGTCCACCACTGCTCGACTCGATGGGCCATGGTGGATGAGGTGGTTCTACACCAAGCGGAGCGACGATAGCAAGCTCGTCTTCACTGGACAAGCTCCGACGAAGGGAACACCAATGCCTCGGCCGGACCTGTTCGACGAGGATTGGTACTTGACTCGGAAGATCGCTTTCCTCGTGGGCCTCGGGCTCACGGGCAGGGAGATCATCCGGGACTTTACGGCGAACAGGATCTGTCCGCTACGGAAGAGATTCTACCCCTTCTACAAGATAGAAGGCTGGGAGGACATCACCAGGGAGAGCACGAGTAAGTTCCTTAAACACTCAGCCCTTCTTGATGATTTTATCCGAACAGGAACTAAGAACTAATGCTTTCTTCTGTTCGGGCAGTGCAACCAACCGACGCATGGGTGACCGAGTAGGTCGACACCATGCTGAAGGCTGCTAGGAAGTACGGCGAGGTCACCGGCGAGGTGGCCTACACATGTCCGAGAAACGTGCTCGTCCGCACACCTGAGATAAGCTACTTGAACCCCATCCGGTTTGCAAGACTTACACGATTAGAGCATGCTAACATTCGATTCCCAAATACGCAGGAGGACCATTTCATCCTAGGGGGGTCGTTGAGGAGCTCACCGAGTCTGAGGGAGCGAGGAAGGGCAAGGTTAAGGTTGCTGCAAAGCCCAAGTTGACAACCGAGCCAACGCGGAGCTCGCCGCGCCGCAGCGGCCGCCAGCCGCCTCTGAAGCCCCCTGTGGCGAAGAAACGCCAGCCGAACTCCCAGCCCCCATTGTGCATCTGCTCGAAAACCTAAGTTTGCGAACTCGAACAGGTGCACAAGAGAAAGAGCGACACCCTAGCCCCCGGTACGGACGATGCTTGAAAACTTAAGTATGCGAATTCAAGCACGTGCGTAGAGAGTTAGAGCGACACCCGCATCCTTATCGACTCACTCCATGAACTGCTCGTCGACGTAAGTCAGGCGATTCAGAGGATAACCGAACAAGGAAAGTGCCTCTGCCACGGGGGGCTTACGAGAGTAGGCTTTGCCAAGTGGTTGTGCCAAGTGCGTTAAGTGCCTCTGCCGTCGAGGGCTTACGAGAGCAGAGTTAGATGCAAGGCGAAAAGCCGTGTTACGCAACCCTGAGTTTAGGAGCTTGCTGATACTAAATACGGGTAGAGAAATCCTGAAGATTGCGGAGTAAAGAGTTCGCAAGACCGGGCAGCCATCAAGTGTTACCAGAGAGAAAGGTAGTCTGAGAAGACAAGAAGTGAAAAGGGCCTCAGGGGCCGCGAACATTCACTGATTATTGGATTAAACTTTACATGGCAGCCCGAGAGACTTGGACGAACTAAGGCACGAAGTTTGACAAAAGCGCAAACCTAAACAAACAAAGGACCTACACACAGAACATACGAAGCTGGTCGATGTTCCAAACGCTGGTCAGCTCTCTTCCGTCCTCCATTGCCAGACGAACAGCCCCCGGGCGAGCAGTAGAAACGACCGTGAACGGGCCCTCTGAAGAGAAACGCGGGCGCTACGCTAGCACAGAATCAAAATTCTACCGCCGAGACCCAGGACCCCCTGCAAGTAATTGACCACAGATCGAGATTACCTCACGACGCGCAGTGCAGCGGAAGACACGGGTCGATGAAGCCGGTTCAATCGATCTGCGCGTAGTCGTACAGAAGTAGTCGTTTACGACGATCCCATCGTCTCCTCCTCGCTGGTCCTCAACGCCCCACGAGGTGTTCCATGGCCGATCCCCATGGCACGGCAGCCGTCGGCGAGGTCTACGAGTTCACTGAGATTCGCGACCTCCCCGCGCAGCCTGTCTTCAAACAGACGTCCCGGCCTTATCCGGAGTCCGTTTTCGACGATCTTGGACTCTACGGACAAGCTCTCGACGAGAGCTTTCCAACGCATCTGGCTCCATCACGAAATTCCATCTGGATCAACGGGAATTCGCGAAACAAGGACGCGACCAGAAACTGGACGCGAGCAAATCACGTCGTCTTCTCCGGTTCGTCTCGCGGTTGATCAAGCCAGCGCCCCAAGTGTTGCACCTCTATGAGAATACACACATCCGGTGATCGGAATCCACCCACGGCGGCATGCTAGCGCCGAGCGCAGGTGAGGGAGAGAGATGACGGCTAGGGTTTGGTGGAGAGGGAAAACCTAATTTTCCTCGGGGCATCCTTGCGCCTCTCCACCGCCTCCTTTATATAGTCCCACCACGGGCCCTCTACAATAGAGGCCCTAACCTGCTCCATGGCCCATGTCTCACATGGTCTATGTAGCCACGTCATACGTGATCCCACATATCATTGAGCCCACATCCAATATGGCCTATGATTGTCAATTGGGCATAAAATTCCTTCAATCTCCCACTTGCACAATAGACAATTATGCAACTCATGACTCCAACCCCTTAAGTGTGTGACCCAATAGGTTCGTATGTAGACAACAGTGACCCAGAAACAAATTTCTAGTCACCGATCGGCAGCGGCCTCTAGCAAAACGTACCGACCCTGAATACACGCGAAGATCAAATCTAACGAACCAAATAGCGTTAAAGTGCTGATCCCTTTGCCACACGATACCAGCCAAGCTCAAGGCAAGAAACGTGTCACCCTTGTGATAGCTCGGCCATTCACTCGATCAAGTACTGGATTTCGTATGATTAACTCTTTAATCATGGTATGGCCATACACTTCCCAAATCCGATACCTCGAGGGGCCCAGAGATATCTCTCCTGTTATAAAGGAGGGGCAAATCCCATCTTGACCGCTCACACCCCACGTCCATGTTTCATGGTATACCCGTAAGCTACCTTTATAACCCGTGTTACGGAGAGCGTTTGATAGCCCCAAAGTATACAACTACGCAGGCTGGGACTCAATGGCGATCTCAGGTCAAAGGATCCCACAGTCACTATATGAGAATTCAACTGATGACACCAAAGATTATAACAAATCTTGCAGCATCTCATTGCGGGTCTGTCCAACCACCCATGTTCTCCAACATGTGTCCACATTATTGATTTGATATCTCCATATCTATGATCCGGGAACATGATCATCAATCAATACATGTGCTGATCTTTGAATCATAATTGTTCAAGTTATGATATAAGATCTGGGACCCCTTCAGAATAACATCATATAGTAAAAGAGTTCCGCGAACAAGTCTTACTTATTGATCGATACCGATGATGTTACTTAAGGAACTAGGATATAACAATTATCCATCGTAAACATAGAAGTAATACAGTCATCTCCAAGACTGCCTAGTTGGCTTATTACTTATATTTTATCCATGTGAACCAGAGCTTATCAACCGGATATCCAATATCCGATACTCATGTGCGTCTTTCATAAAGGTTGTGGTAATATTTGTCTAAGCTGAAACTGTTTCAGCTTCTGAACCCCCATTAAGTAATGGTTTGGAAGTAGTGCGCGATATAACCATTACAGGCCACCATTCCCAAAGTGCACATTCTTTATACTTTACAAGTATTTTAGAATGCTTCTCAACATCCAGTGACTTTCACCCGGATTAGATTGACATATGCATATCCGATGATATTCACCTTAATGCATAGGGCATAAAACCCTCTTTTTGGCAATTTTATCAAGCTCGTCGAGTATCAAATACTGAATCTTACTCTCCAATGTGACATACACTGGAACAATTCCCGGCTGAACCATTCAACACTATGTTAACACATAGGTCTAATCCAATTAGACTTTCTGATCTATCCATATAGACCCTTATGCCCAAATTTCAAATCTAACCCAAAGTCTTTCATGAAGAATAGTTTCTTAATCAAGACATGGCAGATTTACAGAATATTATTTCTGATCAACTATATGTCATACATATTTAAGATCAAGAAAATCAATGCTCTCCCACTTACCTTTGATGAACTAGCCAAACAATTTGACTTTCATCAAAACAAATAATCAACTCTGATGTACTTGTTTCAGAAACTCGCATATTTTAGCACCTTATGATCATCAAAAGCTTGAGTCTGTGTCAAACACATTCTCACCTAGGTCTCCAAAAGAGATCCGTTTTGATATCCATATTGAATATCAAATATACAGCGGTAGCTATATGAATCAAGACAACACCAACTAGACCAATTAAGTTCAAAACTTAATTGTCACACATAGCTCATCTTAAATTCGTCCCTCAGAGTATAGGCCTATCAAGCTTCATCATAAATCTTAAGCTCATCGTAGTCAGACAACATTTGTCATTCCTATCATATAGATGACTAATTTGGTTTTAGGACAAATGCAGGGTTGGTTATTTCATAAAACATACAACAACTTATATATAATATGAAAACTTAGCTAGGACCGAAACACTTTCAAATGATCCCCGAATTATTCTGAGTCACATCGTGCTCCCACTAAATATTTTGGAAGAAACAATTTTTCCAAAATAAAACCATTCCGAGTAACAAACACTTTGTAGCTCATACCCTTCTTTGTATGCACACTTTGCACTTCACAAAGAAACATTTATCTTAGTCGAGCGTGAGCTTATCTGACATCAGACATCTTACACATGCCCCACGTTTCAAACATTGATAAAACAGCACGGAACACCTTCCGATCCATATCATATATGCTTGTTTCCTTATGACTAGATGGGACCTTTAAATGAGCACAAACATTTCTAAAGTGTACCATAACATGGATAATAAAACATAATGACATCACAAGTCCTTAGGATTAATAACACACATCCATTCACTAATGGGGTATGCCCATAAGCTAAATCAATCTCCCACTCAAAAGAAGCAAAATATTGAACTTGCTTATGCCCGGAATATAATAATAATTATTTAATTCCGACTGTGATCCTACGGATTGGGCCCTTAAAAGCACATCAACGTTAAACGAGACAACTTTTATACCCTTGTCATTAATCCAGAATCCTATCCTGCGGTGTTAGGGTAGCGCCAATCTTTGATTTCGCAAGTCTAGAATAGTACTCAGATCCAAATCGATCTTTTCCTTTCACTCATGACTCGGCCTCCTTCACAAGTCGACCAGTTTTTTGAACCATCATCACATGATAAAGCTAATCTTAATGCTCTCTTATTCTAACATGCATCATACATATCTCGGCCAGTGATTTCTTCAAGCAATTCATCATTATGAAGAGCAACCGAAAATCACATCAATAGCTAACCATTAGGTAAAGAGAAAATCATATTTTCTGGTGCCCAGTGCAGTCAATCATATTGACCACATATGACGGTTGACCGAATTTTCTTTTGTGCTAATATGCACGCAAACAATGACTTATGAATCAAATCCTTTAGCTCATGTTTGGTTCTCAAACATGCCCTCCAATTCACAATCATATTGCAGACATCCATGATTTCATCTCGCTACAGTAGCTCAGATTTCATGATGGCAAGAAAGAGATAATAATCACAAAGAAAATCATCATAGTGCTTCTAGTAAACACTTCAATTATAGAGTGCATTTCAAGCTGGTTTATCAAAGTACTACTTTTAGAACAAATATTCCATAATAACTAGAGAACAGTTCTCAAAAACGATATCAATCACCATGCATTAATCTCATTAAACAATCATAGACTATAATTGATCAAATCAATTTCAAGCCTAATCTATTAATCATGACCGATCTGGCCAACCACACACAAGCCACGGCTGATCTCATCAACCAAAAATAAGATTAATCTCTATTAATCCAATCGGCTAGACTAGAATAGATCAAATCTACCGCCCCGCATATCACATCCAAAACCGATCTAGATCAAGAACTAAACAGGATGGCTCTGATACCACTGAAGGGAAACGCGGGCGCTACGCTAGCACAGAATCAAAATTCTACCGCCGAGACCCAGGACCCCCTGCAAGTAATTGACCACAGATCGAGATTACCTCACGACGCACAGTGCAGCGGAAGACACAGGTCGATGAAGCCGGTTCAATCGATCTACGCGTAGTCGTACAGAAGTAGTCGTTCACGACGATCCCATCGTCTCCTCCTCGCTGGTCCTCAACGTCCCACGAGGTGCCCCATGGCCGATCCCCATGGCACGGCCGTCGGCGAGGTCTACGAGTTCACTGAGATTCGCGACCTCCCCGCGCAGCCTGTCTTCAAACAGACGTCCCGGCCTCGTCCGGAGTCCATTTTCGACGATCTTGGACTCTACGGACAAGCTCTCGACGAGAGCTTTCCAACGCATCTGGCCCCATTACGAAATTCCATCTGGATCAATGGGAATTCGTGAAACAAGGATGCGACTAGAAAATGGACGCGAGCAAATCACGTCGTCTTCTCCGGTTCGTCTCGCGGTTGATCAAGCCAGCGCCCCAAGTGTTGCGCCTCTATGAGAATACACCCACGGCGGCATGCTAGCGCCGAGCGCAGGTGAGGGAGAGAGATGATGGCTAGGGTTTGGTGGAGAGGGAAAACCTAATTTTTCTCGGGGCATTCTTGCTCCTCTCCACCGCCTCCTTTATATAGTCCCACCACGGGCCCTCTACAATAGAGACCCTAACCTGGTCCAGGGCCCATGTCTCACATGGTCTATGTAGCCCACGTCATACGTGGTCCCACATATCATTGAGCCCACATCCGATATGGCCTATGATTGTCAATTGGGCATATAATTCCTTCACCCTTCCATCGGGGAGTTAACTTGTTGGCATTGGACAGATTCTGGACGTGGCGCAGAACGAGGTCGCCCACCTTCAAGGCCCTTGGTCGAACAGATTTGGCAGCATGCCGGCGGAGATCTTGCTGGTAGCGCGTCATTCTAACTTGTGGCCGGTCGCGTGTGCCTTCGAGGAGATCGAGTTCGAGGAAGCGCACTTGCTCTGAGTCAACTAAGTTCACCGAGCTCGTGCGAGGCGAGCCGAGTACTATTTCGGTGGCCAATATGGCTTCTGCCCCGTAGACCAGTTGGAAAGGAGTTTCCCCGGTTGACCGGCTGGCTGTGGTGCGAACGACCTAGAGGACAAAAGAAATTTCGTTAACCCAGGCTTTGTTGTGCTCGCGGGTGCCACGAACACGCGTCATTTAATACCCTGGACTATCTATCCGTTAGCTCGCTCGACTGCTCCATTGCTCTGTGGATGTGCCACAGAGGCGAAGCAGACCTTGGTTCCCAGCTGTTTACAGTATTCCTGGAATAGCTCGCTTCTGAACTGGGGACCGTTATCGGTGATCAGCTTATGGGGAATCCCAAAGCACGTGATCACGTTGCATTTGAAAAAGCGTACAGCCGATTTGGCGTGAAGAGATGACACAGACTCTGCCTCAATCCACTTTGTAAAAGTGTCGATGGCGACGAGCAAGTGCGTGTAGCCCTTATACCCCTTGGGAAACGGACCGAGCAGATCCAAACCCCATGTGGAGAAAGGCCAAGATGGGGGATCGTTTGGAGTTCTTGGGTGGGCTTATGTGCCTTTCGGGCGTGAAATTGGCATGCCTTGCACTTAGTTACTACATCCCGGGCATCTTGTAACGCGGTAGGCCAATAATAACCCATGCAAAACGCTTTACCGACCAGAGTCCTGAAGGAGGCGTGGTTGCCACAGACACCCTCGTGTATGTCCCTAAGAAGAACACATCCTCCTGTTGAGAGATGCACTTGGAGAGGACTCGTAGAACACCTTGCCGGTAAAGGATAACGTCCACAAGCTTGTATGGACTAGCACGCCTTATAAGCCTGGAACGCTCGGCTTCGTCTTCGGGCAGGGTCCCATCTATAAGGTACCGGACAAATGGCGTTGTCCAGTCCGCAGCCTGCTCGATAACGGAGACAGCACCACCTGTCTCTGTTGCCTCGTCCGGAGACGTGATAGAGGGCTTGTACAGGTGCTCAATGACCACCCCTGCCGAAACAGGTTAGCGTGAGGATCCATACTTGGACAGCTGGTCGGCCAAGATGTTGTTCTTCCTGGGCACGAAGAGCACCTTGAAGAATCGAAAGTGCCGCTCCAACTTCCTCACTTCAACCAGGTATCGCGCCATTAAGTCATCACAGCACTGATACTCCATGTTTACCTGATTAATGACCAGCTGTGAATCTCCCATCATAGTTAGCCGTTGGACGCCGAGCGACTTGCACGCTCTTAGTCCCGCGAGGAGGGCCTCGTACTCCGTGGCGTTGTTAGTCGCCGCAAAGTGTAGCTGGATAGAATACTGGAGTTGCTCTCCTTGAGGGGAGATGAGAATAAAACCAGTCCCCCGAGTTACCAGTGCGCGAGCCATCAAAAAACATGGTCCAGGGGGTTTCTTCAGGTTGCTCGGGAGCTTCCTAGGATTTGAATGGGCAAGTCCATTCAGCGACAAAGTCAGCCAGGACCTGAGATTTAATAGCAGTTCAGGAAGCAAACAGAATGTCAAATTCTGCTAGTTCCATTGCCCACTTAGCTATAAGTTCGCCGGCTTCCTTGTTCCGTAGGATTTCTCCCAGAGGGAACTTGGTCGGGACCAGTATTTGATGTGCCCGAAAGTAATGCTGAAGCTTTCTGGAGGACATGAGTAAGGTGTAGAGCAACTTCTGGACCTCAGGGTAACGCTCCTTTGATCCATGAAGCACCTCGCTCACTAGTAGATTGGCCACTGGATGCCTTTCGTTTCCACCGTCAAGACCGTACTCACCGCTTGTGGCGTGCAACCAAGATACAGCAAGAGTTGCTCGCCATGTGGTCGGGTAGTCAATATAGGTGGGTTGGACATGTATTGCTTTAGATCCTAGAAGGATCTGTCAGCCTCCTCTGTCCACTCGAAACCATTGTGCTTGCGTAGGGCCTTAAAGAAGGGCAGCTCGCGTTCGCCTTGACGGGAAATAAACCTGCTTAGAGCAGCCATCCGTCCTGTGAGGCTCTAAACTTCCTTGGCGGTAGTCTGAGCCTGCATGTATTCAATGGCCTCGATTTTCTCAGGGTTAGCAGAAATTCCATGCGAATCTATGACATAGCCGAGCAACATTCCAGATCGAACACCAAAGGTACACTTCTCTGGATTTAATTTAATTCCATGCCTGGCGAGATTACGAAACATCCCGGCCAGGTATTTTACATGATCTGGAGCATATTTGCTCTTTACAACTATGTCGTCGACATAGACCTCCAGGTTCCTTCCGCGCTATTCTGGGAAAGTCTTCTCCATTAAGCGCTGGAACGTGGCACCAGCATTGGGCAGACCGAAAGACATGGTCGTATAGCAGAAAGTGCCGAAGGGAGTGATGAAGGCAGTCTTCTCTTCATCCGCGGGGAAGATGCTTATTTGGTGATAACCGGAGTAAGCATCCAAAAAACTCAAGAGCTGGGCATCCGCAGTCGCGTCGACCAGCTAGTCTATGCGAGGCAGTGGGAAATTATCCTCAGGACAAGCCGCGTTCAAATTTGTGTGATCGACACACGTCCTCTACTTGCCGCCTTTCTTCTTCACGATTACAGGGTTGGCCAGCCACTCGGTGTGATCGACCTCGCAGATGAAACCAGCAGCGAGCAGCTTGCCAAGCTGATTTTTGATGATCCCCGCTTGAAATCCAAAAAATGACGAAGCTTCTGGTGAACAGGCTTTTTGCCCGGTCGGACTACCAGTTTGTGCTCAATAACCTCCATTGGGACCCCGGGCATGTCAGACGGCTCCCAGACAAACACGTCTGCATTAGCTCGGAGAAAGGCAATGAGCTCGCTTTCCTATTTGGCGTCTAGATTGGCCCCAAATGAACTATCTTGGAAGAGTCATCAAGAGACAGCGGAACTTCCTTGGCCTCTCCCCCTGGCTGGACAGAAACCTTGGGACGGGCAGACTTGGTCTACGGAACCTCGGGTCCACGCGGTGGAAGCTGGTCGACTAGGGTAAGGGACTGCTCGTCGCAATCTAGAGCAGCCTTGTAGATGCCCTTGACCGTGATCACACCGCTAGGGCCCGGTATCTTCACGCAATGGTATGCATGGTGGGACATGGTCATGAACTTTTCGAGAGATGACCGGCCTAAGATCGTGTTGTAGGCCAATGGGAAATCAACCACGTCAAACGTGATCAACTCTGTCTGGAAGTTGCTTAGACTGCCGAAGCTAACGGGCAGAACAATCTGCCCCAACGGCTTAACAGCTTCTCCCGGCACAATTCCATAGAAGGGCATCGCGACCTCTTTGAGCTTGGAGCGAGGGATCTGCATCTCGTCCAAAACATTTGCTGAAAGCAAGTCCAGCGCACTCCCGCCGTCGATCAAGACACGGCCAACTCTAGCGTTGCTGATGGTCCGAGCGACCACCAGTGGGAGCCGCTGAGGCTTGGTCATCCCAGTGGGGCAATCCTCCTTGGAGAAGGAGATAGAGACCTCGGTCCACTTCATCGATTCGGGCTGTGGTTTGCCCTTCTCAACGTTGTCGACCTCCCGAGCCGCTTCGTTGAGGCTGCGTCGAGAGGGATAGGCCGAGGAGCCTCCAAAGATAACGGCTATGTGGTTCACGGGCTCGGGATAATCATTCTCATCGTCCTGGTCACCACCATCGGCTTGGCGCTTGTCCTTGCCGGCATCACCTTTTTCGGGCAGGGTGGGCATTGGGCCCTTGCCGTTTTAGAAATTCTCGAGCTTTGCAGCCCAGGTCCCGCAATAGCATATATTGTGCCCATAATTCTAGTGGAATTGGCAATATCGCTCACTCGGACCTTTCTTGCCTTGATTGCCTCCCTGGGTGGGCTTCTTGCCCTTGTAGTTATTATTGGGCTTCTTCTGCCCGTCTTTGGGAGGAGGTGCGCGATCTATACCGGCGACGGTGTTGTTCGCATCACCTTTGTTCTTTTTCTTCTGGGACTTCTTGTCATCAGGATTGTTGCTGCTCTTCTTTTCTTCTCATCCACACCAGGCTGGGTGGGCAGCTCGCCATTGTCGAACGCCTTCTTGTACTGGACGCGCTCTGCCGCATTGGCATAGCAGTCAGCCGCCTTGAACAGTCGTTGGCGGTCTAGGTCTCATTGATCTCGAGATCTTGGGTGAGTCACTCATCGTGGACACCGTTTTTGAAAGCGCGGACAACATATTCATCCGAGATGTTCAGGATCGTGTTGCGGATCTTAATGAAACGCTTCACGAAATTACGGAGGGTCTCCCCATTCATCTGGATCATCTGGTGCAGATCATCCTCCATGCCCAGACGCACGTAACAGCTCTGAAAATTGGTGACCAAAGCGTCACAAAGCTGGTCTCAAGAGCTTATGGAACCTTATTGCTGATTGAACAGCCACGTCAGAGCAGCGCCCTCAAGGACAGTCGGGAGGTAATTAGCCATAACTAGCTCGTCACCCCGGCTGCCATGATGGCAGTAGCGTAGATGGAAAGGAACTCCTCTGGGTTTTGGGTCCCATTGTACCTCTCCACGTAGCCAGGTTTGAAATTGGAAAGCCACCTGACAGCGCAGAGCTCATCAGAGAAAGCCTTGCAGCCCAAGCTGTACGACCAGCCACCTTCTCCTGCAGAACCTAGTCTTGTAAAGACGTTAGTCCTGTTTCGCGGAGGAATTCTTGTTGAACGAGATGACTCTGCCTGGAGGAATTCTCTCCGGCACAGCCCTCCGCGTTCCTTCCGCGTGGTCGCCACGATGCGTTACTTGCGAGAGGATCATCCGTGATCATCGCGTACTCGCTTGCCCCTGTGATCGTGGCGATCACGAGGACTTGGCGAACGTTGACGACCACGGGCTGCTTGCTCATGGATAGTAATCCTTTGACAGTGACGGGGGACACGCGATCGATCGGAACTGTCCGAGCCATTCCGGACAGGTTGACTGCGCTGCCTGGAGGAATTGTTAACCTCACCTAAGGACTTAAGGCCTTCAGCCAATCGCTCTAGGTGAGAAGCAACAACATCGCCCATACGGCCGAGATCGGCTTGGTTGGTGGATCTAAGCGCCGTTGCCATTGCCTGGAGTCGTTCCCGACTCTGATCTAGTTGTCCTGGGATCCCTGAAGCATCCGCGTTTTGCCCGACCGGAGTCTGATCACGCGGGGATTCAACCCGAACAGGCGAAACTTCTGCCGGGGGACTTGGTGTAGGCGCGCGAGGCGGATCGCGACGCTGTCGCTTGCGCTGGTCGCGGATCTGCACCAAGATCTGATTAATGGAGGCGTCCAAACTGCGGCGAACAACATCTTGTTCGCAAGCAGCTAGCACAGCCCCATCTTGATGCCGAGCAGAATTGGACTGCCCGATCTTGTCGGCCGCCGCGGCCCGCGCAGGATCCTCTGAAATTCCCGCGCCGGCCATGTTGATGCTGCGACGGACATGTGTTGGCACGCTAGACGGTGTCATCACTGTGTCGCCACAGTAAGAATCGACCGACATTGTTTTGGAATTCGAGAGATCTAAACCAGCGTAAATATCATTGGTTCCATAATCATCGTCAATGACGGGAGCTTGATCTAAGACCATCTCTGGAGCATAGCCAAAAATTTCTGTCTCAGATCTGGAGGGTTAACAATACTAATTTGATATGTGTTATATGACCTTTTCTTGGCTTTAGGTACCTCCGCCTCAGGAGAAAAGACGGCATTGTCGCAGGCCGGTCTTCGGGGTTGGTAAGGCAAGTGTATGTTTATACAAAGTGACTGTGATTGTGTTGTCTAATAATTACTTACTGTTTTGGTTGTGATGATGTTGATACTCGTGGCCTGACTGGATGTGGTATCTTAGTGCTTCGGTAAAGTGAAGAGTGCTTTATTGCTACTTATGCATTGTTTGCATTCATGTGCATGAGCCAAGTCAGCGATATGGTCATATGACTAGTCCGGAGTGCCTCGGGCCAGGTCGGTGAGAAAGACATATGACCATGACTTGTGCTTTAAGTCCTACGGGAGTAGGCACCCCACGGGATGGGGCTACGTCGATAGATGGTCATATGACTAGTCCGGAGTGCTATGGCCAGGTCGGTGAGAAAGCCATATGACCACGACTTGTTTTGACCCCGTATGAAAGAGGACGGGGCTTAAGGGCGTCATCGACGGGTGAGCCCTTTGCTGTACCGGTATGAGCACAGAGAAGAGATGCATATTGCATTGCATGGTCCGTGCATAGATACATTGTTTGTGAAACTAATTTTCTGGTATGTTATGGATATGTTATCTGAGATACCAATTGGATGGTTCTGCTAGTGATTGTGGCATAAAGGTTTGTAATAATGTCCTTTGTTTAAATATATACTTGCTGAGTCTTGGACTCACCCTTGCTCTTTGTTGTATTTTAGGTACCCCAGAACGTTGACGCGCGGGGGATGGGTAGCATCACACACTTGTGCATCACTTCCACCGAACCAACTAATAATAACTAATCTTGTATGCTTAAACAAGTGGCTTGAAGCTTATCTATCCCTTGGATAGCCATTTGTTAATCTGAGCTAGTATTGTGTTTGTGCTGTCTCCTTTGGTAGTGTGATGGCGGTACTGATTCGGGTCTGGTGGTAGACTTTTGATTCAGAAATGTTGTTGGACTTCACGTGGATAGGATGAGTTAGGTATATATATATATCTGTTGTATTTTGTTTGCCTGCTGAGTGGATGTCCAAATTACAGGGAGGTGTTGCTGAAATTTTGTAGAAATTTAGGATTTGGTAGCATCTTGGGCTTGTAGGGAAGCCAGGGTGTTACAGTGATCAAGATCGATATGATCGATCCGATCTGACAGGGGAATCGACATCCTGTCCTTCTGAATCATACCCTTCAGAAAGATTTTCCTGGTCGCTGAACGAGTTCAACATGCTCGAACAGGCTTGATCTGCTATCCCCACGGTCGGCGCCAACTGTCGACGGTTGGATATCGGTCCCAAATCAACTAAGGTTCTTGAGAAAGGGAGATAGAAGAGCTGCCAAGCAAGGCAAACAGCAATCAACGAGCAACAGGGAGACACAGGGTTTTTATCCTGGTTCGGGCCTCTCTGGGAAGATAACAACCCTACATCCAGCCTTTCTTTATATCAAAGAGGATTACAAGAGGAGGCTCGACAAGACGAACAAGTCTCGGCGAGATTATGGGTGTACAGGAAAGCAATACGCGACAATGCGAAGTCTCTTAGCTTCAAGTCGCGCCGGATTGGCCTAAAAATCGTGCCCTCTACACGCCGTAGGAGCCTTGTTTATCTAGTGTTGAACAACCGACCTACCAAGGGATAATCAAGCCGGGCTGACCACGAGTCCGTAACAAACTCGATACATGCCAAATACATCCCGAGGCAGATAAGGTAAACTCCAAGTCTTGGGGATAAAATCACGGCCCATTGCTATGGCCCACTTCCTGACGGCCCATTCTAACAGCTTCCTAGGGCCTGGTTCCCTAGAGGGCTCTTTCAGGTCCATGTGCATCGTGCCGAACAGCTTCCTGGCTGGCACGGTGCGTAATGGCCTAGGATTCGTGTTTGAGTCCGACTCGAACAGAGTTCTGCACGGCTACGTGAAGACCCGGACGTGGTTTTCCGATTTAGAATAGACGTCGTGGTCCCCAAGAATTGGAGTATTCCTTATCTACCTCGGGATGTATTTGGCATGTATGAGTTCGTTACGTTCTCGTAGTTAGCCCGGCCCGATTATCCCTTGGTAGGTCGGTTTGTTCAACACTATATAAACAAGGCCTCTACGGCGTATAGAGGCGGACCCCTGATCATTGCATCGAGACTCAGCGCATCGTTGTGTATAGCTCTCTTGTACACACATAATCTTGCCGAGACCTGTTCGTCTCATCGAGTTTTCATCTTGTAATCCTCTTTGATATAAAGAAAGGCTGGACGTAGGGCTATTATCTCCTCTGAGAGGCTGAACCAGGATAAAAACCCTGTGTCTCTCTATTGCTCGTTGATTGCTGTTTGCCTTGCTCGGCAGGTCTTCTATCTCCCTTTCTCAAGAACCTTAGTTGACTTGGGTCCGATATCCCAACCGTCGATAGTTCCAATAGAGGTGGACTGTACCCAATAGGATCGGGTCTCCATGGCGCAAGAACTGAAGTTCGGTCTACTACGGTCTCCCCAAATGAGTCGACATGGCATGCTCGACTTGGTCACCCGGCGTCATCAATAGTTCGTCAAGTTATTAAGATTCACAGTCTTCCGTGTCTTGGGGAGTCAAATAAATCGATTGTCCATGTGTGCGAGTCTTGTCAACAAGCCAAGAGCCACCAATTACCTTATTCTCAGTCGTGTCATGTGTCTACCAAACCTCTTGAGTTGGTGTTTTCAGATGTATGGGGACCAGCCACTACTTCTTTTGGTGGCTATCGTTATTATATCAGTTTTATTGATCACTTTAGTCGTTTTACATGGTTATATCCTCTGGAATCTAAAGCTGATGCATATCAAGTCTTTGCTCAATTTCAAACCCATGTTGAAAGACTCCTTAACTCAAAGATCATCACAGTCCAATCAAACTGCGGTGGCGAGTATCAGAGGCTAAATTTGTTTCTTACTCAGCGTGGAATTTCACATCGAGTTTCCTATCCTCATACGCACCAACAAAACGGCTCGGCTGAAAGAAAGCATAGACATGTGGTAAAGGTCGGACTTGCTCTATTAGCCCATGCTCACATGTCTCTTAGCTTCTGGGACGAAGCTTTTGCTTCTGCCTGTTTTCTAATCAGTCGACTCCCTATACCAATTCTCAATCTCAAGACACCAATGGAAGTACTGTTCAACCAAAAACCCGATTACAGTTTTCTTAAAACGTTTGGGTGCGCATGTTGGCCGTATTTACGCCCATAGTAATACACGTAAATTGCAGTTTTCGATCAGCCCAATAGCAGTCGTTACAAAGGGTATCGCTGCTTGCATCATCCCACAAATCGAATCTACATCTCCAGAGTTGTCGTGTTTGATGAACACATTTTTCTTTTCTCTACCAATGCTCCCTGCTCAGTATCATCTTCTCAACCAAACACTTTCACTGACACAACCATTCTCCTTCATCAGACCTCCTCGTTTCCAGCTCGCTGTTCTGATGATGGGGTGATCGTATTTGTACTGGGTCATCATCTCCACCTGTGCCTGCTAATTCTTTGTCGAGTGTACAGGAAATACAGGAGGAGAACCATGGTGATCTCGGTGGACATGCAGTAATAGCACCACTGGATGGCACTGATACGGCTGCTGAAGAACTTCCTGATGCTGCACCTGCTGCTGCGCCTCAATCTGATCGCGTTCATTCAATGCGGACCAGGTTGCAAGATCACATTCGGAAGCCGAAGATTAGAAGTGATGGAACAGTACCTTTAGGAGGACTAGCACATACACTAAATGCGGAGCCTTCGAGTCATGTTGAAGCTATGCAAGATATTCGGTGGAGAAATGCAATGCAACAAGAGTTTGATGCTCTGCATACGAATAAAACCTAGCGTTTGGTGTCCTACAAGCCATGAATAAATCTTATTGATTCGAAGTGGATTTTCAAACTAAAAAGGAAGGCCGATGGCACTGTGGATCGGTATAAGGCCGGGTTGGTTGCAAAGGGCTACAAACAAAGGTATGGAATCGACTATGAGGATACTTTCAGTCTAGTCATCAAACCAGTGACTATACGCCTTATATTGTCAATTGCCATGTCTAGAAACTGGGAACTCAAACAGCTAGATGTCCAAAATGCATTTTTGCATGGAGTGTTAGAAGAAGATGTGTATACGAGGTAGCCCCCTGGTTTCGAGGACGAGAGGCAGCCAAGAGCAGTGTGTAAACTGGACAAATCTATTTATGGACTTAAGCAATCACCGAGAGCATGGTATTCAAAGTTGAGCTCAAAGCTACAAGAGTTTGGTTTTAGTCCATCTCGTGCAGACACTTCATTGTTTGTATTTAATCAGAAGGGAGTGATCATATATATGTTAACCTACGTAGATGACATTATCATAACTGGATTCTCAAAGAGAGATGTGGATAGTTTAGTACAAAATCTGAAGAAGGCTTTTGCAGTTAAAGATCTGGGACAGTTGCATTATTTTTTGGGAATTCAGGTTCGGCATCAAGAAGGGATTCTCCTGTTGTCACAAACTAGATATATTGAGGATATACTCAAGCGAGTCAGTATGACTCAGTGCAAACCAGTAACTCTCTGTTGGCCTCAACAGAAAAATTGTCCAAGTCAGATGAAGAAGTTTTGTTGGGAGATGAGGCTACTAAGTATAGAAGCATCGTTGGAGCTCTTCAATATGCCACACTTACGCGGCCCGATATATATTTTGCTGTGAATAAAGTGTGTCAATTTCTTCAAGCTCCAACTATGTTGCATTGGGCTCCAACCACTACAGGAAACGGATACAATCTCGAGTGCCGAAAGTAGTATCGACGGCCATCATGGACCCGTCGATGGAATGCACTCTGTCTCGACGGCCATAATAAAGCCGTCGATAGTGAGAACCACCGCTGCTTACTCTTGACGGCTATAAACCAAACCGTCGAGTCTAAAACGCTGTCCGTCATAGCAGCCGAACGGCATTATTTCGCTCGACAGCCGAACATTATGTCGTCGAGACAACCCTAATTTAAATATACAAATTTATTCCTATATATTAGAGTTTAATTGATATTTATTTTTTTAAAGTAGAAAAATCAATGTAATAATTTTTTATTTTACATCATTTCATAAGTTTTGATTGTTAGATGAAATTGTAATTTTTGAAATTAAAGTATTTTGTATAGTAACTAACGAAACATCCGATAGCGTACGATAACCTATGACTTAGCAGGAGAACACCCCATTTATTAGTGTTCGTTGCGTTAGATGCTCTGAAAATTTTTATATTTTTGCTGATGATTTTATTTGATACACAAACGTCAACGCATTGTTTTTAGCAGCAACAAATTTTGTTTTGTATTTTTAGAAATGAAATTACGTCGGGTTGACCGCCGAGTGCAACAAAGGCTAAAACCCTCGAGACAGGTAGTTGTGTCGATGGTTTCAACCAGAACCATCGAGACTGATCCACTCTCTCGAGTGCAGTCAAGGGAAACCGTCTATTGTACGTTATCTCGATAGCTATGGTGTAAACAGCCGTCGAGAAAAGGTGGTATCTGTCTCGACGGTTAGAATAAAGCCGTCGAGTGGCGTGCACCTCACAGGTCCCAACGGTTACACATAGTGTCGACGATTACCGTGGAGCCGTCGAGCGAGGACCACACCGCTCTCTATCTCGATGGTTGACCTAGAGCCGTCGAGAGAGGCTTGTCTTACTCGACGGCATGTTCGTGGTCGTCGAGAGACGCTCGTCTGACTCGACAGCATGTTCGTGGCCATCGAGAGAGGTAGTATTTTAACCGTCGTTGTGGTGGGACTTAGGCACATTTGTGCCTAAGGCATATTTGTGCCTATGTCCCACCGCCCGCGCACGCTCCCGCCTCCTCGCCGCCGCCACTAGCCCGCATCGCCGTCTCCTTGGCTGCCGGTAGCCCGCGCCGCCGCCGGCTCGTCACCCGCGCCGCCGCTGCCTTGGCCCCCGCGCCGCCGCTGCCGCCTCGGCCCCGCCGCCTCCGCTGCCGTGCCACTGCCTCTGCCTCTCCTCCGCTGCCGTGCCACTGCCTCCACCTCTCCTCGGCCGCCTTCGCATCACCACTTCAGTCCCCTCCCTCATATCCGACGCCGCCCCCATCGTTGACTGTCGACGTACGAGATAATGAAATCTTTTTTTCCATACTTGTTGTGTAGTGTCGACGACCATGCATCATTAGTCGATACTAATATAGATTTAGTTAATATATTACGCAAATAAAAAAAAATTAAATAAATTTTTGAAAAAATAAATAAATGAAATAAATGTATAGTTAATAATTTATTATTTACTCTTTTGTAGGTTAATTTAGTGAATAAATTAGGCAATTAATAAATAAATAAAATAAATTAGTGAAATATTAAAATTAAATAAAAAATTGTTTTAAATAATTTATTATTTACTCTTAAGTAATTAGTAATTATTTTTGCGATTGATGGTTGATTGATTATTAATCCGTAAATGTTATTTATTACCTTTTTTGGTTAGGTAATATATTAGGCTCAATAATATTATGTCCGCATTAGTATTTTTCGATTGTGACCCAGCCGTATGTCACCCGTTCGGAAACGGCATAACTCGTATGGAACACGCACGGTGATTCGTTTTGTTTTCATACGAGATGTGATAAGAGTTTCCGATTTGTCCAGTGGACTGCCATCTGTGGGCGTCCCAGTGGACAGCCCACGAATGACCGTTCGAGCAAAATTCATTGCGACACTGGTGTATTCGAGACATGAATTTCGATGGCATAACCTTAAGATTGATTATGTGGAGAGAAAAGTGCTTCGTGACTTCCCACTGACAAATATGGTGAGAAAAGTGCTTCCTTACTTCCCACTGACAAAACGTCTCCAACGATGTTTCTTAACTGAAGAAACGGCGCAGCAGATGAGGTGGCACAAAGAGGGTAAGGAACTATCGATTGTAATATTTCATTGCGATTGGTTCGATCCTATCAAAGGGGTTAGACGTCGACCTCAATTAGGAATGGTGGAAGTGAAACACACCTCGAGGTTAAAAGGGTATGATCCTTTTATCCTTCCTAACCAAGCAGAACAAGTATATTATCTATCTTATCCATGCAGTAAATCAATAGAAGGTAGTACTAAACGAGATGAGAAAGACTTGAAGTTTTGGTGGGTTGTATACAAAGTTCGAAGACCTGCAAGGTTAACCACTCCAACGTTCGATGATTATCATCATCCAATACAAAAACAACGTACGAATGGCAATTTCATGATTGATATTGGCCATGGACTAGATAATCTAACAGCCACAATTGATGATGATATCAATGAAGAAGTTAACCCACCCAATGAAACGAACGACATCGAGGAACCTATGAACGATACTTTCGATGTCGATGACACATACTTCTAACTTGAGGTTATTAATTATGCATATTTTTATTTACTTAATAATTTATTATTCCTCTCTAACATTACTTTATCTACAAGATGGCACGACGACAGTTCAGGAGGAGCACCTCTGAGAAGGAGGAGGAGGGCGACGACCGTGAGGGCACACCGGGTTCTGTCCGTGCGGGCGGACACTACTCCGATGAGTAGTTGGCCGTCACTGAGGAGTCTGGGGCCGGCGAGGCGGACACCCCGGGCTCTAGCCCCAGCAGCAGCTCATGCGCACGAGGGAGGGGAGACATCGGGCAATCAGGAGGCCGACTTCATCAACAACCTGTTCGGTGGCGCTCTACCGTTGTTTACCCAACCGTCCCTACCCCCTTCAGGCCATCCTGCATCTAGCGGGCATTAGGTGACTAGCTAGCTAGTGATGTATATGTTTTCGTTATCGTACGTTTGTGATTGTGATGTTCTATATATATATGTCATGCATGCCGTTTGGATCGGTCGTTTGCTTATCGATGTGTACTGTGCCTTTTAATTATTTGTGTGCAATTGTGATCTTGTTGTCACATGTGTGCGACAATTGGGATATATATGCATTGTGGCCATAAATAAGACATCGAGACAAGACAACATCTGGACATGGTACTCTCGACGGCCTCGTTCTAGCCGTCGAGACTAGACAACATCTGGGCATGGTCTGTCTCGACGGCTGTTCACAGGTCGTCGAGAGTACGCAACCAGGGAAGGCTGGGTTGGTGGGCCCTGCTTCTCCTTTATCTCGACTGTTCATAAGTGGCCGTCGAGACTATGCTCGTCGCGCGGAAACAGTGTCTATTGCAGTTATTCGACGCTTCTGTAAAAAGCAGTTGAGAGAAGTATTCTCGACGGCCATCGAGAACATGTCTCTCTCTCAATGGAGTTCTCTTGACGGCAGTCTCTCGACGGCTGGCCGTCGAGAGAAACCTATCCCGACGGCTTGTGCGCTTGTTTCGACGTTTTTGGCACTCGATACTCTTGACGTTTCCTGTAGTGAACAAAGAGAATTTTTAGATATCTCAAGTACACTTCATCTGTAGGACTAAAAATTAGATCTTCAGCGTCCACACTGGTGAGCGTATTTTTAGATGCCGACTGGGCAGGATGCCCGGACGATCGAAGATCCACTGGAGGCTTTGCTGTTTCTACGGTGATAATTTGATATCATGGAACAAATAACTGTATTCAGATCAAGTACAGAAGCAGAGTACAAGGCTGTGGCAAATGCTACTGCAGAAGTAGTATGGATACAATCATTATTAGGTGAATTTGGAATCTATCAGTCACGGGCTCCGGTCTTATGGTGTGATAATTTGGGCGCCACTTATCTATCTGCAAATCCGGTATTTCATGCATGGACGAAACATGTTGAAGTCGATTTTCACTTTGTTCGTGAACGAGTAGCAAAGGCTTTGGAAATACGGTTTATTCCTTCCAAGGATCAACTAGCAGATGGACTTACCAAGACAATTTCATCAGCTGCATTGCTCAAGCTTCGTATCAATCTCAACCTGTCACGGTTGTGATTGAGGGGGTGTGTTGAAGATAGTGTCCTTGAGATAACGATGACTGTACATAAGGATTATCTAGTTGTTGAGAATATCTTGTATTTGTAACTAATCAATACTTATCAGCTGATTTGTGCATATAAATATAATGGGTCGTCCCCCACGTTTGGGGTATGCCGAATCACCTAAATTCATCTCTGAATACTAACTAATCTCTTTCACCTCGCAAATAACATCGTGTTTCGTCTCCATCGGCCGGCGTCACCACTCCCGTCTCCGGCCTCATCGTCATGCGAGGAGCCGCGCTCAAGAGACCTCGACCCGGCGGCGCGACCTCGACGACGACGCTCGCCCCGGCGGCGCGACCTCGATGACAGTGCTCTCACCAGCGCCGGCGATGGCGCTTGCCCCAGCGGCGGCGACGACGCGACCTCGGCGACGGCGCTCGCCTATGGCTGTTCGTGACTCGCATCGGTCCCTCCATCGAGCAGCACCACCGTCCCAAGCACCCGGCCGCGCCGACGCCGGCGTGTGCCTCTCATCCCGACCGCTAGCAAGCTAGCCACATCTCCGTTCTACACTGGCATGTACTCCTTGTGCACTGCGCCTTGCCGTGTTTCGCGAGGCGTCAAACTTGCCGATGGCCACACATAGTGCTGGGAAAACGGGCCGGGCCAAACGGGCCAGCCTAGGCACAGCCTGAAAAAATAGGCCCGCGGCACGGCCCGGCACGGACATTTGATGGGCGGGGCTAGCACGGCCCGAAATGGCGTGTCGGGCCAGGCCTGAAACCAGGCACGGCGTGCCACCCGGCCTGGCCCGACAGTACGGGCCATGCTTAGGCCGGCCTGACCCGAATAGAGGTAGGATCAGTTTTTTATATTTTGCGTGATCTTTCATTGCTCAAATCAATTTTTGTTCAATACGAAAGTTGTAGATAATGTGAGACGCATCTTTTTTATGTAGACAAGTATTTCATTTGAGCAATGTATGAATTTATAAAAACAGGAATTCCTCACAACGGGATCCCGTCCCGGACGGGATCCCCCAGCAACACGTGTCCACTTCGCCCAGCTCCCCTCCGCTCGCGCCCAGCTCCGCTTCGGCCGCGCACGCGCTGTGCAGAGGAGGAGGAGGAGGAGGAGGAGGAGGAGGACGGAGGAGGCCTAGCTCAACGCCGTCGACCTCGTCCTCGCCGACGTCGTCCTCGCCGTCGCCGCCGCCGGGTTAGGGTTCGGGTTAGGGAAAATGTGGGTTTCTCCGGGTGTAGAGGGAGGTTGGGGGAGGTGGCGGACTGGCGGTGGGTGGGGCTTGTCGGGGGAGGCGGCGGTGGCGCCGCCAGAGCCGGGGGAGGGGGCGAAGGCGGGTGGGCCGGCGGTGAAGGGGGGACCACGCCGTCCCTGTCCGTTAGGATGGGCGGGGTGGCACGGCGGCGGGGGCAGGAGGGCGGAGAGGCCGGCGGCGAGGGCGCCGCCGGCCGGGGTGGTGGTGGAGGCGGCGGGGGAGGTGGTGGAGGCGCGTGGAGGCGGACGCGACTGAGGGAGCGAGGGGGCGAGGGGGACGCGGGCGGGAAGAGGATTGGATGCCGAGAGAGTGGGGACATGTGGAAGGGGGGAGTGATCCCGTCGGTGGGCGGGGGTGACGGGATCCCGTCCCATAGTAGCCCCCTTATAAAAAATATTTTTGTCGCTGCCTGATTTCGGGCTGACGGTACCGTCCTCGGTAATTCGCAATTTTCGAGGTCTTATGCTACTCGGATGAATTTGGGTTGAACACGAAAGTTGTAGATAATTTTGAGACGCGTTTTTTTGTATAAACAACTGTTTTATTTGAGCGACGTATGAATTTATAAAAAATTATTTTGCCTGCTGTTTTTCTACCCGTGCCGTGCTCGGGCCGGTCCTGCCCGAAGCCGGCCCACCGTGCTTTTGGGCCATGCCGGGCCTAGATTTTGGCACTCCGTGCCAGCCCGGCATGGCCCGAACTGCTGACCGAGCCGTGCCGGCCCGTTTTGCACCAGCCCGAGGCACGACGGGCCCGGGCCGGGCCGGCATGGCACGGCACGGCCCAACTCCCACCACTAGCCACACAGATGTTGCTGTCCAGCATTCATTTTTTGTTGTTGTAATTTTGATGGTTAAATACGAGAAAGAAATAGTTGAATGCAGATACATTTGTAGTTATTTTTGTTGGTACTACTTTTTTACGCCTTTGACTTTTCGACACGTTTTTTATCATTCGTCTTATTCAAATTATTTTTGTAAATATTATTTATTTTATTTTGATTTGTTTTATCAATGAAGGTACTTTTAATATGTCTTTTTTACATCTTTGCTCTAAATTTTTTAATAATATAAATGGTCAAATACGTGGCAAAAAATCAAAGACGTCAAACAAAAAAGGGGGAGTATTATTTTTGTTATGTTGAAGGTGTGATAAGTAAAAATATGGACAAAAAATAATTAAATGATGTCGTAAGATGGTTACACGTTAGTTAAAAGATAAATTTTGGTTAGATGGTTGAAAATTGGTTAGACGGTTGAAAATTGGTTAGACGATCAGAGAAAGTTTGGTGGCAAAAAATGGTTAGTGGAAAGATAAGATTTGGTTAGACGCTTCGAAAATATGGTTAATAATGGTTACACTATGTTCCAGCGAAAGTTCAAATTTTTGAAACATGGTCATACGATTGACAAAATGGTTGAAATACATATGAAAATGGTTACACCGAATTTCAAGGACAGTTAAATAGTAATTAATTCAAAAATATAAAAACCCATATTTTTTTCATCAAATCTGGTCATGTTTCGTAGGAAAAAATATCATCAACTAGTGGTGAAAACCGTTTGCATGCACCCCACGTTCATCAGGTGGAATCCTTTCCGTAAAAAGGTGGGCTGCATGCAAACGAACGAATTAATGGTTCGTTGACGATAGTTTATTGGTTGCAATCCATAGACGCAATGTTTATTTTGTAGGCGAATGCAAAAATCGAAAGAACCATTTATTGCTGCATGACGGACTATCAAACCAGGCTCCGACCCAGGAGCAAAGAACCGACACCTAAAAGTCAGTGCTACATGCCTTATTACCATTGAATTCATCCAAAATCCGTGTACACAAAGTAAATATATGCACAACAACATTGTAATTTACCATTCAGAGGTGTGAATTCAACAACTGCACAATTAATTATTTTCAAACAAGGTATGAAGCACAGGCTCTATGAAGCACCAAGTACTTTTACTATGTATAGTAAAAATACTTGGACTCCATGGAGCCCGCGCTCCACGCCTTCTTTGTAAACAATTAATGACATAGTTATTGCATTCACACCTTTGTATAACAAATGATAGTATTGTCGTGCATATAATTACTTTGTGTGCACGAATCTTAATGAAATCCAACGGCAAGAATGAATGGAGCACTAACTCCATGGAATCCCATTCCGTTTGTATATCTCGAGAGTACGAAATCCCTCTGTATTGACGAAGAGTTTACGCAAACCGAGGATTTGGGGATCGATCCAAACAGTTGATCTTGTTCATCTCATCGAAACATAGCTAGTGACCAAGTTTCATAATTGTTTAAATTTTTTTACTATTTGTTTTATATTTTTGAAAATCAGTCTTCTAATTACTCGTGGAGCGTCCAAAAAAACTAACTTTCAAAAATGTGAAACAAATAGTAAACAAATTCAAAAAATTACGAAACTTGGTCGATAGCTACATATCGATGAAACGAACAAGATCAACCGTTCAAATCGGTCCATAAATCCACGCATTGCGTAAACTCGTGAGAGGACACGAGCTCACCGGCGCGGAGAACGGCGAGGAAGCCAGCGGCGCGTATGACACGCAGCCGGGGTCGGTGGCGGACGGCGCCCGGGTTGGTGGAGCCGGCAGCGTCCGGGGTGGCCGGATCCAGGGCCGACGGCGCCGGTGGCGGCGCGGACGATGCGGAGGCGGTGGACGGAGGCGCGGACAATGCGTAGGCGCGGACGATGCGGAGGGGGTGGAATGAAAATGAACGGGACAGGCGAGGATAAATTGGGTATTAAGTAATTAATGAAAATAAACAGGACAAGTCAAAGGAAAGCAATTAATGGCACCATTAATCAATTTGATTTTAAAAATGGGATGAGCTTAACGGGTGTATACCCGATATCCAAATACATAACTACAAATCTGATCATGATCAAATGAACGGTGGATGAATGTGGAGCCTAGGCTCCATGGAGCCTTATGTAATAATCCTCTCTCTCTCTGTCTGTCTCTGTCTCTCTCTCTCTCTCTCTGTCTCGAGCCTTCGTAATTGAAGCAACCGAAGTGAACATGTTTCAGCACAGAAAGTGATTCGCTAGGAGGCAAGATTCTAGAATCGTGGGGGCATTAACTGCCCTAAAATCGTGGGTTGCATGTCGATTTATTTGAATTTTGAGTTGCTTCTTTTCAAACCGGTTACTTTTCATTACTGATATTTCTCAAGCCAAAATAAGAAAGTAATCAGAATTTTAGACCAGTTACTTCTTATCACTTTCGATTATACACACAAACAAAAAGTGAAAGAGCAGTAAAAAAACATATTACTATGCATTACGTTGTCGTAATGCAAAGTAAATATACAAAACTATTACATTTTCACGGCGGGTTTTCTAAGTAATCTGGTGAATTTGCTAAGTAATCCCCTAAGCAATCCCTGAGTAAACCCCTAAGCCGTCGGGGACGAGGGGAGGCGATGCCGTGTGTGAGGCGACGGAGGCGACGTCGGGCGCGGGGTCGGGTTGGCGCAGGCGGAGCAGGGTCGGGGAAGGCCCCGCCGCCGAGGTCTTGTGGGAGGCGTGACGTCGGCCGGGTTGCCGCCACCGGGGATGACGGCAGGCGTCGCCGTGTATGACGCGGCGGAGGTGACGTCACATGCGGTGTGGGGGTAGGCGCTGGCGGAGCAGGGTCGGGGAGGCGCGCGTCAGCGCAGGACGGGGGAGGTGGCGTCATTGCGGCAGTAGCTGCTGCCTGCGTCGGGGGAGGCCACGCCTGTGCGGGGAGGGGGAGATGGCGTCGGGCGCTGGGGAGGCGCGGCGCCGGCGGAGGAGGGCTGACGCCGAGCCGGAGGAGGGGTTGGTTGCCGCCGTGCCGGTCGGGGAGGGGGGGGGAGAGCGGCGCCGCCCCGCTCCGCCCCACGACGCGGCCAGCGGCCGCACGACGCGGCCGGCCACCGCCGCTCCGCATGCTCCGCCCACCATGGCCCACCGCCACCTCCACCAGCAACGCTGCGCCGTGCGCTGCCGACCTGCGCGCCTCTGTCCGCCGCGCCTATTTCGCCGCCGCACCGCACCCTCTGCCCACCACGGCCATCCACTGTCGCCGCACACGCCGCCGCGAACGGCCTCCCCAAAGCTCAACATTTGATAGCATAGTCTTTCTTTTTATTTCAATATATATATATCAAAACTGGAAGAAGAAGAAAGGAGATATAAGAAAGTTAGGTTTAGAGATATATCGATTTTGTAGACATTATTGATTTATTGTTTCAAAAAGTTATCAATGTGGAATTTGAACATTTGATCTTAGTTTAATGCCAGTCATATATTTCTTCATGAGAGTGCAGGTGTACATGAGCATATAAGATATTCTTAGCTCATTTTTCTTCTAAAATTTGTGATTTAAATTATGTCATGCCATGCAGAGTGACATGAGAGAGCAACGACTGAGATTTGTGGATTCCAGTCCATTAGATTCTTACTCTTCGAAGTAGGTATATGTAACACCCCAATTTGGGGAGTTTTTCCAAATTTTGCCAAATCTGAAATTCGTTTGAATTTGTGCTTGGTCTGGCATGTGGGTCCCATCGTTTTGACACTGTAGCCGCGCTCTCTCTCTCTCTCTCTCTCTCTCTCTCTCTCTCTCTCTC